>PVIC010014558.1:0-36328 GCA_004025085.1 Thryonomys swinderianus | reverse complement strand
GCAATTAGATGAGAGAGAGAAATAGAAGGAATAAGGACAGGAAAGGAAGGAGTTAAATTACCATGAATAACATGATATTCTACACAGAAGACCCCAAAAACTACCAAAAGACTCCTAGAAATACTAACCAAATTTGGAACCATAGGAGGATACACAGTCAACACTCAGAAATCAACAGCATTCCTGTACGTGAATAATGAAATCACTGACAGAGAAATTAGGGAAGCAATACTTTCACAACAGCCTCAAGAAAAATGAAATACTTGAGAATCAAGATAAAAAAGAAAACAAAACACCGGTACACTGAAAAGTATAGTATTCTGAAAAAGGAGATCAAAGGAGGTATCAGAAAGTGGAAAGACATCCTCTGTCGCAAAACCGTGGAACAGAGTACAAGGCCAGACACAAGTCCAAGCACATGTGTTTGACAGAGGCCAAGAACTTCACCGGAAGAAAGCTTCTTTAAGGAAAGGTGCGAGGAAAACTGGCTGTCTACACGCCAAAACTCTAACCTCCTTCCAGTCTCTCATCATGCACTAAACTAAAATCTCTACGGATCGAAGATGTAAACATGAATATAGAGACACTAAATCTTGGAAAGCAACATAAGTAGAACTCTTGAAGACACAGGTATAGGCAAAGACTTTTTTGAAAAAATCCCTGATCACATAAGAAATCAACAACTGGGATCTCATCAAATTAAAAAGCTTTTATACAGCAAAAAACAAAACAAAACAAAACACCAACAGAGTGAACAGAAAACCACTGAACGGGAAAAAAAGTGAACCAGCTGGCCCTCAAAGAACTAATATCTAGGATGTATAAAGAACTTAAAAATATCAGATCCTCCCAATTAAAGACCCAATCTAGGAATGGCATCTGAAATGAATAGACACTTCTCCGATGAAGAAGTACAAACAGCAAATGCATACACAAAAGAATGCTCAAAGTTACTGATCATTCAAGAAATGCAAATTAAAACAACACTGAGATGTCTTCTCACCCCATAAAGAACGGCTATCATTAAGAAATCAACCAACAACAAATACTAAAGAGGTTGTGGGGGAAAAAAGAGCCCTTTTCCCCTGCTGGTGGGTGTGTAAACTGGTACAACCATGGAAATCAGTACGGAGACTTCCCCCAAACACTACAACTAGAGGTTCCGCTTGACCCAGCTGCGCGCTCCTAGCTGTCTCCCGGAAGAGCTAGGACGTCACACCACACCGACACGTTCACGCTCGTGCTCACAGTGCACAGTTTGTAATAGCTAAATCTTGGAAACAGCGCCTATGCCCATCAAAGGATGAATGGATAAAGAAAATGTGGTTTTTATGTACAGTGGAGTACTATTCTACCATAAAGAAGAATAAGCTTGAATTATCTGTAGGAAAATGCACCTTGAGAACATAATCTTAAGTAAAAGAAACTGGCACAATTTTTTTTTTTTTTTTGAGATGGGGTCTCGCTTTGTAGTTCAGGCTGGCCCTCAGCTCACTATGCAGCCCAGGCGAGCCTGGAACTCAGCCATCCTCCTGCCTCTGCCTCCCGAGTGCTGGGATGACAGGCGTGAGCCACCGCGCCCGGCGCTGTGGTGTGTGGTATTGATGGCTGGTGGGCGTGAGTCTCCACGCCCAGCATTGCATGTGGTTACCGGGATCGAACTCAGGACCCTGCGCTTATGAGACAGGCGCTGGAACCACTGAGCTAAATCTCCAGCCCCTGACACACAATTTTAAACACTGCATTGTGTCTCTTATGTGAGAAATCCTAACAAGGAACAAAATGGAGGACATTGGAAGCAGGTAGAACATGTCCATGTGGGGAAGAGGGAGACTGGGATGTGAAAGAGAAGAGAAAGAACGGAAGGAAAAACGAAAACAAAGCCTTTGTAAGTCGGGAGGAAGCATGAAGGGGGCAAGGGAGCGGGCAAAGAAGAATTAAGATACATCACATACAAGTTCAAATTCCCTACGATAAACATGATCACTACACATAACAAATACGAATTAATGAAATTTAAAAACTACCGCAGACTAGGCATCAGTTCACCTAAATTATATGCTCTGTCTTACTGATCCCATTACAAGTGAATTACCATTTACTGTGTACAGAAACAGACCGAGGGACCGTGAGGAGCCACCACGCACAGACCAGCTCGAGGCCATGTTCGCAGCGTGCCCTGGCGCCTCCGGTCTCCCGCGAGGAGACGAACCCCTCAGCTCCTGAGGCTCGCCCTAGGACGCGTCTGTGTTCGGGTCCTCTCACACGTACCTTGGGGTGGCGACAGGCGTGGATCTGGGTGCTGCGGTCCGTGGTGAGGTGGTGGAGGATGTCAGGCATGTTTCTAAACATGTCCAGCTTGTCCACGTGAACCTACGGAAAATAACGCGTGCGCACTAGCGCCTGAACGGGTCTCCGAAGAGGCGCTGTAAAAGGGTAAGGCTGGGGCCGGAGGGTTAGCTCAGTGGTTCCGGCGCCTGCCTCGCCAGCGCAATGGTCCTGAGCTCGATCCCGGTGGCCACATAGAATGCTGGGCGTGGCCACTCATGCCCACCAGCCATCAGCGCCACACAGCACAGTGCCGGGCGTGGTGGCTACACCTGTCATCCCAGCACTCAGGAGGCAGAGGCAGGAGGATGGCTGAGTTCGAGGCTTGCCTGGGCACCATAGTGAGCTCAGGGCCAGCCTGAACTACAAAGCAAGACCCTGTCTCAAAAAAAAAAAAAAAAAAACATTAAATCATCTTAACTTTACTAAAATACCTTATCTACAACTGTACCTCTCAGCACAAGTCTGTTAGCTGGGGGATCTAAATGGGACACAATTAAATAGAATTTAAACATCCAACTAGTCCCAAGACTTCATTTGATTCAGTGTCATCGGCAAAAGTTCATCTTCCCAGCAGTGTGTATGGCTCGGATCGGCAACACCAACACTCCGGGAAGCCAAGGAGGACGATCACGAGCTCAAGGCCCGGCCGGGCGGCTGGGTGACTTGGTGAGAAACTGTTCTCAAATTAAAAATTTTACTTTGGGTCGGAGGGATGGAGCTGAATCCAAAGGTCTGGGTTCAAGGCCCACTATTACGAAAGAAACTAAAGTCTCTCTTCTCTATAGGATAAAATATTATGGGCAGGTACAAAAATGACGCAAAGATCCAATCATTTATAAAATAATATGAACTGTTAAAAATCCATCTGCTCAAGACAAAAAGAAAAAAACTAAGAAGAGAGATGATGCGACAGCGGAGGAAGAGGAAAGGCGGAGGGCTTCAGAGGGCTGTGGCTTCTGCTGGCGGCGAGGAAGGAAAGGCGGGCGGCTGGAAGGGCCGGGAGCGCGGGCGCCGCGGTACCTGGACGCCCAGCTCCTCACTCAGGTTAGTGAATAAATACTCGTAGCCGTACGCGGCTTTGCAGTTCAGCCAGGCCACGTGGTACGGGCTCCGCGCGATCCAGCTGCGAACCAGCTCTGAGATCCCACGGAGACACTCCTCCTGGGTGGGGGTTCGAAAGGACACGCAGCTGGCGCGCCCCTCCCCCTGTCCGCGGCCAGGACGGCCAGCCACGACCGGAGGCGCCTCCCGACGCTGCAGCCGGGCTCCGGCCACCGGGCCTCTCGCCCTTCCGCAGGGACACCTACCCGACTGGGGATCTGGTAAAATCTTGGGTCACAGAAGGTAGTGTCTAAATAAACACTCTGGATGTCTCTCACTCTGAAAAAGAAGTTGGCGTTAGATACTGTGGTGACACCAAGCACGTGGAAATGGAAACTTGCGGCTCTTTTCCGGGATGATCCACTCCGTGGGGATGTCTTTACTTTCTCTTTCTCGAGAAATGATTTCCACACGATACTTTCCATGAATTACCCAGCGATTCTGGATAATTCATAAACCACATAGACCCAGCTTTCCGCTACCCCATTTGGAGGCCAAGCTGGCTCTACCAGAGCCGCAGTAAAGAAGTCAGATTTCTATTAGAACAAAGGCTTGTACTTGGTGGGAAAAGAGCAACAGCGTCTTCTTCTCTGCACTAGGACCTTCACACAGCGCCTCCCAGCCCTCCTCCCACTCCTCAATCTGAGACGGTCTCTCGCCCGCTCACTACGTTGCCCAGCTTGGGCTCGAACCCGTGACCCTCCCTCCCTCCAGAGCAGCGGGGTCGCGGACGTGCGGTTCCAGTGACGCTTCAGAGGCCGAGTGGGCTCCCTGGGCGGCCGGGACGCGCGAGGCCTGCTACCTGCCCCCGGAGTGCAGCAGCTCCATCCTGGCGGCCTCCCCTCTGGCCATCCTGAAGTCTCCCGTGTACAGGACCGTGCCGTTGTTGCCCTGGAAGAGAAGCCTGCAAGGAAAACCCACCTCCGTGACTCCGAGTTCGGGTAGTTCCTCGGCGCGAAGGCTTGCTGACCGCACGAAGTGCGTCTCGCCGGCCTCCGCGGCCCCCGCCCCGGCAGACACAGCAGCACGCGGCGTGCGGGTGTGCTGCGAGGCGTGAGCTCTCACACTCACACGCGCGCGCGCACGGAGCTCCGAGCCGCCCAGGGCGGCCGCGGCAGGTCTGGCCCGCAGCCCACGCCCAGCCCGCGAACCCACATCAGAGGCATCGCCAGGAGAAGTCACAGCTCCCCGCACGCAGCCGCCCGCCCCTCAAAGCTGTTTCTACGCGTATATCCGTATTCACACACAGGAGACGGCCGAGCAGTTAGCGCCTTACATCACCGATCCCGGGCAGTGGGCAGCCGGTAGGAGGGTCACGACAATCTCTTCCTTCTAGAGACAAGACAGGAAAACGGGACAGAGCCGTCGCCAGGGTCCGTCTCCTCTCCCTTCCTCGCCCCCCACGCGCCGGGACTGAGTGGGGCGGGCTGCGGCGCCCCAGGCCACAAGTGTGGGCACACACCCCCGTGGCACCACGGCTCCCGCCGGCTCGAGCGTGGAAACGACCGAGATGTCCGCCCACTGGCCATGGGCCGACGCGCTGGCCGGCAGCCCCGAGGAGCTGCAGGTGACTCCGCCGCGACACCGCGATTCCGTCGGAGCCCGACGTGGCCAGAGGCCCGGACACGCGCGGGCCGGACGGGAGGCTGAGGCGGCGCCCTGGCCCCGGGTGGAGGTGGGCCTGCGGCCCCCGAGGTGTGCGTCTCCACGGCACACAAACACCTCATGCCATCGTCCTGAAAATGAAAATGCCCACGTGACGCCCCAGCGCCGGGAAAGCCTCGCCCCGCACCCCACGGGCGGCGGGGCCGTACACCAGGGGCGCCCCAGGATGCCCACGCCACGCCGGACCGGCCCTCCGGTTCCTCCAGGACGCAGCCCCCAGAGGAGCGAGGCCACCGGCTGCTCCTCCTCAGTGTGCGAGGCGGTCGGCGGCCCGTCTGATCGGCTCTGCGCGGCCCGAGGCGGCTTCAGAGCTCAAGGCAGCAGGTCGCAGCCAGGTCAAGGAGCAAACACGGACTGGACGTGCCACCCCACGCACCACGGCACAGCCCCTCCTCGCTCGAGGTGCACGACAGGGTTTTTTTTTGTTTTTTTTTGAAACAGTTTGGCGTGTATTCCAGGCTGGCCTTAAACTCACAGCGATCCTTCTGCCTCAGCCTCTGAGTGCTGAGATAACAGGCATAAAGTACGTGCTTCCTAGTTTGTTTTGCTTTTGTTTTTTGTTTTTTTTAAAAAAGGTGATATATGCTCCTATTTAATCTTAAAACAATACATTGGCCAAGCAGTCCTTCTAAATTTAAGGATGAAAAATAAACTTTATGTACTTCAGGAGTGATTTTTTTATATTTAACAAAATAATTCAGCACTAAAATGATAAGATACACAAAGTGGCTTCAAAAATAGTAAGCACGGGGGCCGGAGGGTCAGCTCAGTGGCTCCGGTGCCTGCCTCGCAAGCACAAGGTCCTGGGTTCGATCCTCAGTCACCACATACAATGCTGTTTAATTTACTCTTTTAAAAAATGTTTTCTTGCTGGGCGTGGTGGCTCACGCCTGTCATCCCAGCACTCGGGAGGCAGAGGCAGGAGGATGGCTGAGTTCGAGGCTTGCCTGGGCTCCATAGTGAGCTCAGGGCCAGCCTGAACCACAAAGCGAGACCCTGTCTGAAAAAAAAAAAAAAAAACAAACAAAAAGCAAGCACGGCTGGGTGTGGCGGCACATACCCCTAATCCCAGCACGCAGCTCCGAGCCTGAGGCTGGCGAGCACCTCGAGTTAAGGTCAGCCTGAGCCACACAGCAAAAGTCTCCCTCAAAACCAAGAGACCCCCAGAAGCACCACTGTGCATCCTTAGCGCTGCAGGAAACAGAAATGTGCTCACGGGGCACAGAGTCTGGCAGTCACCGGAGCTCTCAGCATCAGCGCACGGCTGTCAGACGGAGCGGTGCCGACACAGACGCCACCCGCAGCCCGAGGAGCCCCGGAGGCGACCGGCCCTGGGGGGCGGTGCCCCACGAATGAGGCAGTGCCCTGCGGAGGGAGCTCTTCTGGCCCTTCCACCCAGGAGGGCGCGGGGCGGCCGCCAGGGCCAGAGACACCGCTCAGGGCTGCTGCGCCAGCCTGGCAGGAGCAAGGCCCTGAGTTCGGTTCCCGCTACCGCCCCCCCGCCCCAAACGACCCATGGGCAGAAGCAGGGGAGGTGCCCGCACCGGCCTTGAGCGTCCGGCACTGCGGCACTGACAGCGCCAGGCGGCTCACTCCGACCCCCGCGCTGGCGTCTGCGGTCAGGGCCTGGGCAGACCGGCCCACGGGCCGGACACGCTCGCTCAGGGTCAGAGGGGCAGGATCAAGGAGACACCGCCGTCTGGCACGGAGAGCGCCGCCCTGCTTGGTGCTGCGTTACCTCGCCCGACGCCTCATCGACCAGCGGGATCTGGGTGGGAGTCTCAACCTCGATCGCCACCTGTCAGGGCGAGAGACGGCAGATGGAGCCGCTTCCAGCTTCCAGCTTCCCGCCGCGGGAGGAGCCCAGGCGCGGGGCAGGCTCTCAGTCTGCTACTCTCACTGAGGATTTTCAGTGTGTGCGCATGTGAAGCGGCTTTTGCCCCCCGGAGTGACATTCTCTGTCTCGCAACCAAGGTGAAGCCGTTTATTTTACTATTATTCCTACAACAGCAGCTCAGACAGCGTGGGGGCCGCCTATTCTCTAACACTTGCAGCCGCGGACCGCAGACTCCCTCAGCCTTCTGCTCCGCTCTTCACGGCGACTGCGCCGGCCTTCTGGGCTTCGGGTGACCAGGGCTTCGCCTCGGTTCCGGCCTCCACTTCTCCTGCGCGGGGTGGGCACATGCCGAAATCCCAGCGCTGGACGGCAGGGCGGGAAGGGAACTGAAGCGAGAGCCCAGCCGGCTGCACAGTGGGTTCAAGCCCAGCCCTGGACCTTCTCTCAAAACGAAACAAAAATGCCAAACCTTCCTTTATCTTCTTTTATCCACATCTACCGAACACTAATACTGGTGGATCTTTCTCAATTTTTTTTTTTCTTTTTAAGACAGGGTCTCGCTTTGTAGTTCAGGCTGGCCCTGAGCTCACTATGTGGCCCAGGCAAGCCGCCTCGAACTCAGCAATCCTCCTGCCTCTGCCTCCCGAGTGCTAGGATGACAGGCATGAGCCACCACGCCCCGCTCTTTCTCAATTTTTTTTCTGCAGTACTAGGGATCGAACCCAAGGACCATTGACTTACATTACCAGCCCGTTTTATTCTGAGACAAGGTCCTACCAAATTGCCCAGGCTAGACTGAGGTACAAACTTGGGATTCTTCTGCTTCAGCCTACCGAGTAGTTATTTTCTTTCTTAATATAAACTGGGCATTTATGCTTTGGTCAAGAGTGGAATTAAACCCACTCACAATAATAGGGCTTTTCTGCAAGTCTGCATTTCTGTTTGATGTCCTCCCTGTACCACCTTGCACTGGAGAAATCCACTTTACTGTCAAACTGAAAATCACCTGTTCTGCTTTTATTACTCTACTTGTTTCTCTTCTTATCATCCACTTATCATATTTACTCTTCCTGGTCTCACCCAGGATCTTCTGAACAGAAAAAGTCACCCCGGACGTGGGTGCACAGAGACACTCCACAGTACCAGGTTGTATCTCAGCCAGAACCGCCAACATTGATGAAGAGAACTAAGACCTTACGCAAACTTCTGAGAAACAAGAAAACGAACAGCCAAACCCAAAACTGTAAACACTCACAGAACTACAAAGCGAGACCCTGTCTTAAAACCCACAGAACTGTAAACACTCAAGGCCACTGTGCTAACGGCGGCCTGTGTGAGTTGGGTGTGCAAGGCACTGATTGCCTTCGGACACTCCCAGTGCTTTCTACTTCCTTCTAAAAATACTTCCCACCTATACAAAGAATCGGGGTCATTCAAAATTAAAACTCACAATTCGTTTCTCCCAAAATCTATACTTCGGGCTAGTTAACAACAACTCCTTCGTGACTGGAGAACAGTATAAGTTGACCTTCAAGCTGAAAGAAGACAAAAACACAAGTTTCAGTGTAATCCAAGATGAACTGTCCTCTGCCGAAGAAATGCATTTCACTAAACATCAGTTTTCCTCAGTAACTCAGAAATCACTGGCACCAAATAAGGGAGAAACACCCCAGATACTGGTCCCCACTATTTCAGTCCCCTGCAGAGTGGAAGGAGCCCAGCATTTTCTGTGAATCAGTTGTGTTTACCTTTATTTATTTACTTTTTTTTTTTGCAGTACTGGGACTAAACCAGGGCCTGGCACATGCTAAGAAAGCACTCCCTCACTGCACACCCCACTTCCTATATGTATTTTTAGTGAACAAATATTAATTTCATAATAAACATAAAACTCGGTAGTACAGTTTAGAGCCAGGAATACAGTCCAGGCAGACGATCCTCCCAGAGCCACCGCACAGCTATAAGCTCCAGCTACTTGGTCTCCGCTTCTTCCACGGAGAAGAGGCTCCGGAGCCCACATCTGCGCTAGGCCGGCCTCGGTGCCGGCCCGTCACAGAACAGAGAAGCTCCGGACTTCCTGAGCTCACCCTCTCTTGGGACTCACACTTGCTAACCCAAGTCACTTAAATATCACATGGTTTCCCTTACAAGAAAACGGAATTTAGGCCGGAGATTTAGCAGTGGTTCTGGTGCCTGCCTAGCAAGCTCAGGGTCCCTGGTTCAATCCCTGGTAACCACACACAACAATGCTGGGCGAGGTGACTCACACCTACCACCAATCTGTACCACACAGCATAAATGCCAGGCTTGGTGGCTCACGCCTGTCATCCCAGCACTCGGGAGGCAGAGGCAGGAGGGTTGCTGAGTTCGAGGCTCGCCTGGGCTACATAGTGAGCTCAGGGCCAGCCTGAACTATAAAGTGAGACCCTGTCTCAAAAAAAAAAAAAAAAAAAAAAAAAAAAAAAAAAAAAAAAAAAAAAAAAAAAAAAAAAAAAAAAAAAAAAAAAGAGCAAGGGCTGGGGATTTAGCTCAAGTGGTACGGAACCTACTTTGGAAGCACAAGGGCCCAAGTTCAATCCCTGTTACCAGAAAAAAAAAAAAAAAAAAAGGGTAAAAAAGATACTAGGAAGTAGGGAGACCTTTCCAAACAGGAAGACGGAAGGAAGAAAGATGTGTTATGTCCACATACCAACTCCACACGAGGAATGGAGACATTATGCCCTGCAAACATGGGGAACAAATAATACAGAAGCCCAATTATCTCAAGCTTCCCGTCTTGGGAGGCTTTTTCCAGACTGGACACGCCAGAGCCCCGGCTCTCAGGTCCTAGGTGACTCCTCAGGGAGTTTCAGTCCCCGACTCCGGCCCGGCAGGAGGCAGCACGGTTCGGCCTAAGCGCTTGTTTGGGCCGGTGCTTCGGCGGAAACGGCCTCTGGCGCAGTCTGCAGTCAGACGGGCCTGGCGGAAGCCCTGGGCCTGCGCAGCGCACTTAACCTCTCCGGCTCCTCAGTGTCGTCTGGGAGACACGACTAGCGGTTTCTGTTCCGGCGGTGCTGGAGAGGCTCTAACGAGAAAGTCGGGTGCCCGAGCAGAGCCTCCGCCCGCGCCCGCACCGAGGGCCCACGGGGGAGCAGGGGGGGCCCGGGCCCTGGGCCGCCGCCAGCCTCTGCCCGAAGAGGGTCTGCTCCAGCCGCAGGAGCCGGCAGCGCTGCGCTGCACGTTCCTGACCGTCCCCTGCGACGGCGCATGTTTTTCTGTCTTCCACACGCTCTCAGTTTAAACGTGACGTCAGCGCACACGCGCGCACACACACACACACACACACACACACACACAGCAGCACAACAAATTACCTGCACTCCAACCTTCTTTTCAGAGTCGGGGCCCTCAATCCTTTCATGTGATCTAAAAATAAAAGAATTGAAAGTTATAAACACTCTTTTTTTCAGAAAATTCCTCAGCCAAAGCTGCCCCTCAGGTCCCGCAGGAGAGATCCAGCGGCTTCACCTCCCAGAGGGCCGATCGGGGTCCGGCTGCCCCGAGAACAGGGCAGGAACCCCCAGAAGTCGCCGGGGCCTGAGACATCGAAAGCAATTTCCAGAGCGGGTCCCTGGCGCTGCTCCCGCCCCCACTGGGCCCTCGGCCCTCGGCCCTCGGCGCCGGGCCGCCCGCCAGCAACTCAGAGCCTGTTTCCACAGCATCTTCTGGAAAACGCTCAGGCCCGGGGCGCTTGGCCACCTCGGCCCCCTGTGGCCGCAGGACGGGGCGGGGGGAGGCCCCAGCCACAGGCTGCCCACGGCCCCGCACACGGAACGACGCGCGGACGCAGCACCGTCGGGCGCGCACAGCGGACCCGAGACCCGTCGGCCTGGCGGCCCACACGGCCGCGCTGGGCCCTCGGCACCCCGGGGCGGACACCAGAGGCCACACGCTGCTCGGCTAAGCAATTCCAGTCGTTCAGTGACCAGCGCGCAGGCGCCTTCAAGTCTTCAGTTGGTAGCTACGGCCCTCGCGTGGGGCGGGGGAAGCCCTGCAGACTGAACAGAGCTTCACGCCACGCTGACGCCACGGTCCACACCTCCTTTGGAAATTCTCAGAGTCTCACTACGTCACCAACCGGCTCCAGCTGGGCCGAAACTTTCGATTCTCCTGCCTCAGCCTCCCAGAGGGCTGAGATTACAGGCGCGGCCAACACGGTCGGCTTCTAATCGGAAACCTTTAAACGAGATCGCAACCGAGGCAGTCACCCTGCCTCACCTGGCAGCCCCTGACCAGACACTCCTTCCCCGCTCCGAGACGGCCGCCCGACCCCCGGGGCACAGCTGGTCTTGAGGACCTAAGGGACTCCCTGTTTGGTATTTCTAGAGTTTGCACTGGGAATAAAGGAGGCCGCGTCAGGACTCTGCTCATGCCCCAGGTTAACTCAGCGAGGGGCGCCCTGTCTGCGCCCGTCCTGTGTGACCCGCGCCCTCCTCGCTGGTGGTCTGGAGATGGCGCCTGCAGCCTGACTCCCAGAGGAGGCGGCTTGGGTCTGTCTTCCCCGGTGCCCAGCGCCCGCCTCAAGCCAGCGGCGCGCTCCCGCAGCCGCGCTCCGATGCCCAGCAAACCCTGGCGGGGCGCAGCAGGTGCCGGCAGCCCGGCCGTTCACACCCCTTCTTCCCCAGCGAGGGTCCTGAGACTGTCAGACGCTCCGCGCGGGCCGGCTCGGCTGCCGTGACGGAACACACGCAGCCCCGCGAGCGGGAAGGCGGGCCAGGCGCAGGTGAGGCCTCTGCCGGCGGCGGCGCACAGCTGGGCCCCCTCCCACTCCCGAGCCACAGCGCCTCCCGCAGCCCGCTCCGAACCACCCCACGGGGACGGGGGCGACACCCGGGTCTGGAGAGCGCGCGCTGGGGAAGAGCCCAAAACCTCTGGTGAGCAACACAGGGGTCCCCGGGCGGCAGACGGTGCGCTGGTGCCCGGCCGAGTTGACACTGTGGCTGAATAAACAGGCAAAGTTCTTCCACAATGCTCCTCGGTAAGAGTCAATTTCTCACTTAATGTACAAACATGCAGTGAGCTCACAAATGCCTTCAGATGAGTTAACATGGAGAACAGCCAGGAACTTAGCCCAGTGGTTCTGCTCTCCGCTGTCCCGAGTTCGCGCTCTGGCACCGCACGCGGCAGTGCTGGGCACGGTGGCTCACGCCTGTCATCCCAGCACCTGGGAGGCAGAGGCGGAGGGCGGCTGGGCGTTCAAGAGCTTGAGCCTAGTGTGGGCTACACAGTGAGCTCAGGGCCAGCCTGGCCTACAAAGCGAGACCCTGTCTCAAAAGAAATTAAAAGAAGACAAGTTCCTAAATTCCACTTTAATCATTGCTATTGTAAGCAAGTTATGTAGGAGATTAGTGATTTACTTAGTGGCAAACCAAAGCAATAAGAAATTTTTTTTTTTTCTTGCTTTTTGGAGACAGGGTCTCACTTTGTAGTTCAGGCTGGCCCTGAGCTCACTATGGTGCCCAGGCAAGCTGCCGCGAACTCAGCAATCCTCCTGTCTCTGCCTCCCAAGTGCTGGGATGACAGGTGTGAGCCACCACGTCTGGCATTGTAGTATGCGGTGTTGATTGTTGGTGGGCGTGTCTCCACGCCCAGCATTCTATGTGGTAACCGGGGATCGAACTCAGGACCTTGCGCTTGCGAGGCAGGTGCCGGAACCACTGAGCTAGCCCTCCGGCCCAGCAATAAGAAATTTAATCATAGTAAACCGAGCTGCTGGTCGACCCCTATAATCCTGGCACTTGGCAGGCTAAGTCAAGAAGATTGCTGTGAGTTCAAGGCCAGCCTTACCTAGGTTGCAAAACCCTGGCTCAAGAAAAAAGTTTCATCACAGTAACTGAGCTTAGGACAAAGAGGTTCTGTGACCAACTAATTAGGCTGCAATCCACAGGGGACTAAGCTGCTGTCTGTGCATCACTTCTGCTTTTCCATAAATACTGTCAGGTCACACTGTCCTTCGGTGCTCTCAGCACCTGCTCTGTTTGTAGAAGCTGACTGATTCACAATCTGTATTTTGGTGGTATTTTTGCCTGAATTCTACTAACCTGGCTTGGTCTAAGAAATGTTCCTTTAACAGCTATTATATTTCGAGTGCAGATATTCAACACTAAAAAGTAAAAATAGGGGCACCCTTAACCAGAAGTGGCTTTCCAAGAAAAACAACAGAAAAGTTATTTTCAGTAATAAACAGAGTGGCTGGCTGTGGTGGCACATGCCTGTAATCCCAACACTCAGGAGGCTGAGGCAGGAGGATCAAAGCAAATTTGAGGCCAGCCTGGAATTTGGACTACTCAGCAAGACCTTGTCTCAAAAACAAATAAATAAATAAATAACAGGGCAGGGCATTGTGGCACATGCCTGTAACCCCAGCACTTGGGAAGCTGAGGCAGGAAGATCAGGCCATCCTGGATTACAAAACCAGACCTTATCTCAAAAAATGAAGAGAGGAGAGGAGGGGAGGGGAGGGGAGGAGAGAGAAGAGAAAGAAACGAAAGGAAAAGAAAAAAGAGAAGAGAAGAGAAGAATAAGCGACTCTTAAAGAGGCTCAGAGGCTCAAAGTGCTATCTGGCTGATACAAAGAGAAGATCCAGGTTTTCTCCTTGGTGCTAATTAAAAAAAAAAAAGGCATTTCTAGAAGCAGCAGCGTCAGTAAATCTACACCAGGTTAAAGCAATTCCCACCTGCAAAACAACAGGTGATCATCACGCCAGCCCGGTCGGGACAAGCAGTATTCTGGGACCCGGAGTCCCCGGAAGCGCCCCTGACCACAGCAGACGTGTGACGTGCGCACGCAGGTTCGTCACACTGGCACGCCGGCCGCTGGGCTGCCGCGCTTGGCTCTGCGCAGCCCGCCGAACTGGGAAACCGCAGGGTCGGTGAGGAGGCTGCCTCCGAGGGTAATCCACTTCGGAAGCAAGCGGTGGCTGTGAAGTGAGTGTGAGCTCTGAGAATCGCTCCTGCCCGGGCCGGCGCACCAGCCTCAGCCGGATGACAGGGGCCCCGACGCGCCCGTCCGTGACACCGCGGTCCTGCGCTCTTGCGGCCGGCGCCGTGCGCGAGGCGCCTCTGCATCTCGCTGCCCTGGAGAGCGAGATCACCGCACGCGGCCTGCGGACGGGAGGTCTAAGGGGCGCGGGGAAGTGTCTGTCTTGACTGCGTGGGTCCGCGGGCCTGCTTCCTAACGGAGGTTCGAGGCTGATCCGAAACCTGCTCCCTCCCACACGGCCACGAGAAGAGGCGAACACGGGGCGACCTAACCCTCCCCCGGGAGCCGCGCCGAGCGCAGCGCAGGCTCAGGACAGCCCGGACGGCCCAGCGGCGGCCGCAGGACTTCCCGCCTCGGAGGAGCCGGAAGGCCACTCACCCTTGTGGCAGTGCGACAGGAAGTAGGCGCGGGCCCGCAGGTTTTCCCTGTCGAAACGGTCTATGGAGATGGTGGGGTACTCGGCCATCTGGCCCTGGAAAGAGCTCATCGCGCCGAGCACCGGAGCCAGCAGCGGCAGCCCAGGCTTGGACGGGTCGCCCCACTTCCGGGAACGCACACGAAGCCTCTCCATTGGCCGGCCGAGCGCAGCCACGCCCAATCAGGGAAACCGCGGCCGGGCCCGGGGGCGGGGCCAGCGCTCGGAATTGGGTTCCTGCGGCGAGCGCGCTGCGGCGGCTCAGCCCCGACCCCTCGCCGGAGAGCGCGGGGGGCGCCGCCCTCTCCTCCCAGGTCCCGGCTTCTGAGCTACGCGGGTTTGTGCCGGAAATCGCCCCGGCCCGAGGGGGGCTCCGTGCGGGACGGTCTCGTCCCCTTGTCTACACAGTCACCGAGCTGAGCTCTGCCGGCGGAGCCCCGTCCATGCTCTCGGGTTAGGGAGCAAGATCCCCGCCCTGTGGAGCTTGATTCTCTCTTCTCTAAGCGCCTGTAAAGAAGAGACCCGATGGTTGGGAGGGGGGCTCCAACCCTGGAAGGACCCTGGGTTGCAGGAAAGGCGGAAGCCGGGGGGTCGCCCCCTCCTGGCAGGGTCAGTCACCGCACAGAGGAGGGACCAAGGCAGCCTGCCCAGGAGCAACGGCCACGGTCCCCGCGGGAACCACCGCGCCTCGAGCCTAAGAACGGGACCGAGGCGCACGGCGCTGCTCGGCTGCACCCTGCTGCCCTCAGGAACCACGGGACGGCACTGTCCTCTCTCGGAGCCTAACTGCCTCGCGATCCACTGCACCTCACACTGATGCGTCCTGAGACTCCCTCGAGGCGAGCCGCGCCGAGGTTCCCACCTCCCGTTTGGGGGGGCCCCTGGCGCCCCGTCTGGTGACAAGTGCACCCCTCTCAAGCTCGATTTTCTCACCTTAAATGGACGTAATGAGGCCCACCCAAAGCGATGAACAAAAGTATATTACAGTCGGGCGTGGTGGCTCACGCCTGTCATCCCAGCACTCGGAGGCAGAGGCAGGAGGATTGCTGAGTTCGAGGCTCGCCTGGGCTACATAGTGAGCTCAGGGAGAGCCTGAACTGCAAAGCGGGACCCTGTCTCAAAAGAAAAAGTAGATTGTAATAATAAATTCTACCCAATGCAAAGTGCTCAAGAAATAGCGAGTATTTACTTCTCACCTCCCCAGGCGGAGCACCGTGCTTGAGCCAGGACGCACAAAGAGGGGTGGCCAAAGCCTATCACGAGAACCTGTCTCAAAAAAAAGGTGAATTTAGGAGCAGGATATATCATGTACTGGTCAATTCCCTATGATGAGTGTTCTCATTGGGTGTACCTAAAGTATACCAACAGATGTTTTGCTCAAAGAAAAAGGAAGGTGAATGTGAGCTCAGTCCCAGGTCCAAAAGCACCAGAAATCCCTAGGAGTTCTGCTCGTCCAAGCACTGCAGTCTATCTTTTAGCCTCTGTGCTGGGCTCAGAAAGCATGAAATGTGGGGCCTTAGAGGCAGGTCAGGCCTGAACAAACTAGATTGCGGGGGCCTCGACTCCCAGGTGAAGTGAGTTCAGCTTCGGCCGCAGTGAAGCCTGAGCAGCCTGTTCTACGCCAGGTGCGACAGGTGAGGCAGGAATAGTCCTGCCCATTCAGCACCTGGAATGGCATCACGAAGTGTTCAGGCACTCGTTCAGCCCAGAGCTACGGAGAGAGTGGGGCTCAGCACCCCTGGCTCCACGCGGGCCTCCAGGGGCCTGGAGGATGCTTCAGCCAGAGCACAGGGGTAGGGTCCGGGGGCAGCTGAGACGCGGCTGCAGCACTTGGTGGAGGGTCGAACCGGCTTTCTCCTGTCAACAAGTGGCCACAATCTGCTGCACACTGAACCTACAGTCAGGAGCAAGGAACCCGAAAGTCCCTCTGCTCCCATGGAGATAACTGCCATCATTTATGTGTTCCAAGCACTGGGAGTGTTTACTCAGTTTTTCAGCCTCACAACAGCCCACCAGACAGGCACCGTAGTGTCCTTGCCTTAGAGTAGAGACAAGGAGGCTCAGTGAGCCACACAGGTCACAGCCCAGATCCACGCTGGCTGCTGTGTCCTCAGCACAGCTGTGGCCGCCGTGCCGGCTGCGACTCAGGCCGTTAGGAGCAAAGGGGATAAAGGCATCATATTCTGACCGTTACAGTTAAAGAAACAGAGGGCCACAGGGCGCCGTGGTGCAAGCCTGTATCCACAGAACTTGGGCGGCTGAGGTGGAGGATCCCCTCAAGTTTGAGGCTTGGCTGGGTTCAAAGCAAAACAAAAACCTCAGTGTAGAACACATTTCTAACCATCTGCCGGATCTCAGATCAGAAACGTCCCTACACCGCGCAGTGAAATCTTAAGGTCAGACAAGCCGCGTGTACTTCATGGCTGACAGGGAGGGAAGGGACCCGAGACCCCAAGCAGGTGAGTGAAAGCAAAGAGACGCAGACTGTATCCCCGGGCGGGGCGGACTACGGCAGGCCAGAGTCCGCGGGCCCCAACAAGGAAAGGGCGGGAAGCTCTGTGGCTCCCGGGAGACAGACCTGCATGCCCGCCACAGCCCCGGCCCGCGCACGGTCAAGGCAGGCGCAGGGTTCTCCCAGGAGACGCGGCCTCCAGCAGACGCTCCCTTCGTAGCTGCCATCTCTGTGCTGGGAAGTCCGCGCTGTGCCCTGTCTGAGCTCGTAAGTTTGCTTGGGCTGAGACAGCACCTGCCTCAGCTGCTGTTGTGTTGTGGGTTCTTGTATCTTGTCAAACTGTAGCTTGGAACTAAAGAGCATATTCACTAGCCATTTCACAGCCAAGTGAAAACTAACACAAGACTTCACAGCCAGTTAAACAAGACATTCCTCAATCTTCATTGCCAGGTCTATGGCCTACTGATTTCTTTTTTTTTTTTTTTGAAAAGGGTCTCACTTTTCATTCATGCTGGTCCTGAGCTCACTATGTAACTCAGGCAAGCCTGGAACTCAGCAATCCTCCTGCCTCTGCCTCCCGAGTGCTGGGATGACAGGCGTGAGCCACCACGCCCGGCACTGTGGTGTGTGGTATTGATGGCTAGTGGGCGTGAGTCACCACGCCCAGCATTGTATGTGGTTACCGGGGATCGAACTCAGGACCTCGTGCTCGCAAGGCAGGCGCTGGAACCACTGAGCTAACCCTCCAGCCCACTTCTGTGTATTTTGACTGAATTCTTTCAAGAATGCAGAGACACACACCTGTAATCACAGCACTTTGGAAGCTGAGGCAGGAAGACTGCTCTGAGTTCAAGGCCAGCCTGGACTACACACGGAGACCCAGCCTCCCTCCAAAAGGTCAGCAGCCCTCTAACAACACCGCTTCCCTCTGTGGCAGCAGCGGGGTAGGACAGGCAGCCAGCGATGGTGAGACACATTCATCCGGTGCCTGGTGTGTGTTCGGACAGTGTGACCACAGTAGGGCGAATGCAGGGATACTGGAGAAAGGAGGGTCACGTGCACCTCTTGCAGGGCTCTGCTGGCCTCATAAAACCCTAGTTTTTACCCTGGATAAATTGCACAGCAAGTGCAGGGCTGTAAACCAGGAGCGGTTTCCGGGCCAAGAGACCTGCTGGGTTCACAGCACCCTCCAGAGGGAGAAGGCGTGCGCCCAGCGAGGGTGGGCCAGGAGGGAAGGCAAGCAGAGGGTTTCAGGCGTCCTCTGCTAGCGACGTGCGGTGTGGACGGACAGCTGCTTTAGCTTCCGGTGGCGAACAGGCTGGGAACGACATTTCAGACAATGAGTCAGAGCAGCAAGAAACACGGAAGGCACCCAGGACTTGGGAGGCAAAAAGCAAATTCTATCTATAACAATGGGCCTGGTTGGGATCATTCCTGAGTACCAGGCAAAATGCCTTTGTTCCTTTCCATCTTACACAGTTTTTCTGCAAGAACTAATAAAGAAGCAGGATAAGCAATCGATTGGTTTACTATTCTATCATTATTACCAATCAGTTACAGCAAGTCCAAGCTCAAGGTAAGGCTGCGTCAGTGTAGGATAAGGCCAGCTAAATGCGGGATGTGTGTTCGGGTAGGGTGGGCATCAGTCCAGGGCCGGGTCAGCCAAGGAGGAATCTGCGTGGGCAGCGTGCTGGACGGGGTCCCACCTGTTTGTCCTGTCCTGGCTGCAACAGGTTGCCATGGCCTGGAGGACAGAAGGGAAATGTTTCTGTGTTGTTTTTTTTCTGTTACTAGGGATCAAACTCAGGACCTTGTGCTTGCCAACCAGGTATGGCACCACTGAGCTATATCATTGGCCCTAAAAGAAGGAAATTTTTAAAAATTCATTTTATTGGTACATTTCATATACACATCACGAACACAATCGACATTGAGAATTTGTGCCAGTATATGACACAACCTAATTCACATTTTTTCCCATTCTCCTCCCCATCCTGTAACCCTCTGACCCCTATATACATAAGCCTTGTTTCCCTTTTTTTTAGCCATCATATTTTTCCCCCACATTATTTACCTACCCTCTTTACCCTTTTGAATATTTTCTATTTCACAGTACCTATCATACTCTAGAACTCATTTATATTTTCAGTTTCTCATACCAGAGAAAAAGTACAGTATTTACACACCTGTGACCTACTTATTTTACTTATGAGTATGTCCTCAAGGTACACCCATTTGAGTATAAATGACTCAAACTTATCATTCTTTATGGCTGAGTAATACTCCATTTTTTTTTTAAAACACATCTTCTTGGGCCGGAGATTTAGTGGGAGACTTCAGTGGTTCAGGCACCTGCCTCACAAGCACAAAGTCCTGAGTTCGATCCTAGTGACCACATACAATGCTGGGCGTGGTGACTCACGCCCACCAGCAATCAATACCACATACCACAGTGCCGGGTGTGGTGACTCACACCTATCATCCCAGCACTTAGAAGGCAGAGACAGGAGGATCGCTGAGTTCGAGGCTTGCCTGGACTACATAGTGAGCTCAGGGCCAGCCTGAACTACAAAGTGAGAACCTGTCTCAAAAAAACAAAACAAAACAAAACAAAACTTTATCCAGTCTCCAGGTGATGGGCATTTGGGTTATTTCCAAGATTTAGCTATCACAAACTGAGCTGCTATAAACATGCTTGCGAGTATGTTGCTGACATAACACCTTGGTACTGGTCTTTACACTTTCAGCACCAGACCACTGAGTCAGAATTATTTATATCCGAGAACAGGTTCAAATCCTGGTCAGAGGCAGAGTGCTGATGATTGACACCAATGTGTGTCCCGGGCAGTACAACGCGATGGGGGCTTAGCAATACTAAGTGCTAGTGAGAAAATACATGCTTCCATATACCCACTTGCCACCGTGACAGGAAACTCAGGCTTCAGATTAACCATCCCATACTCACTTTCAGTGAGTACTCACAGTGCACTCTCTTCCAACGAAGCACCTGTTGAATATACATTCCACATGCAAGTCTAAAAATTTAGGGAAAGATTATGCTGAGGGAATGAAAGTGAGAGTTATAGGTAAACAGATGGAATTTTTTTCAGTTTTTTATAGTGTTTATTGTACTTACATAGATTATAATACTATAACTTAAATTTAACAATTAGTCAGCTCACATAATTCTAAACTTTTAACTGAACTTTTTTCTCATGAGCCCTAACATGCAGGCTTCAGGCCACCACTGCCTTTGTTCTCTTCTCTAATTTACTGCATTCGAAATGTGTATCTTGAATTTGATCGCTTTTCATTAAAACGGATTGTACTTAAATATAACAATGTCAGGGCCAGCCTGAACTACAAAGCGAGACACTGTCTCAAAAAAAAAAATATATATATATATAACAATGATGAAAACCGAAAAACAAAGCTGCAGATATAATTTCCACAGATTGTGAGGAGATATCTACTAACAGTCCCAGAAATGCCAGAGGTTTCCGATCTTATTTTCTTTGTTTTATTTTGGTTTGTAGCTCAGGCTGGCCCTGAGCTCACCACAAAGCCTAGGTTGGCCTAGAATGTGTGGCAATCCTCCTCCTAAGCCTCTCAAGTGCCGGGATTAGAGACGGGCACCGCCTCGCCGGGCCTCTTATTCATTTTTTTTGTTTTTCTGAGACAGGGTCTCACTGTGTATCTCGGTCTGGCCTTGACGTATCAGATAGCTCAAGCGGGCCTCGCACTCAGGACAATCCTCCTGCCTCGGCCCCAAGGGCTGGGATGAGGGGTGTGCGCCACCACGCCTGGGCTCCTTTTTCATTTCCTTAGGGAATTCAGTCTGCAGTTTCAGAAGGAGAAACAGAATCTTTCCCTCTACGCGTGAGCTCAGGCGTGAGGGCCACTCAGGAGCGCGCGCCCGCACAACTCCAGCCTTCCGTCTACCGGGCCTCACCAGCCCTGTCCGAGACCCGCTCTTCGCGCCTGCGCACAGAGGGCCACGCGGGCGGGGCGGGGCTTGCGGCCACGCCCTCCCGCACGCATTGCGGGGAGGCGCGAGGAGCGCGGCAGTTGGCCTCGGCCTCTGGCGGCGCGGTCGCGACGCGATTCGGATCCCGGCCGAGTCGGCTGCGAGGTCCGCCCGACGGCTCCCGGCCCTGCCGAGCGGGTAACCGGGGCGCCGCCCGGGTGGGGGTGCGCGGCCCGCCCCTCGCCCGCAGCTGCCCCCCGCGGGCCGTTGCGTGTGCGCCCGGCGCTGGGCTCCGGGGCGCCGGCCGCGGAGCGCGGAGCCGCCCGCCCGAGACGCCCGCTCCGGGACGGCGAAGCCCACTGTTCGGCGCGCAGCTGCGGACCGGGCCCCGGCGGGCGGCGGCTCGGGCTCCTCGCCGCGTCCCGCCGCCCTGGGGACCCTCGCGGGTCAGGCTCCGTCGCAGAGGCGCCAGGGAGAGGGTGGCGCGGGGCGGGCGTGGAGGCCGCTGCGGCCGGGGGGGGGGGGCGGCGCAGTGCCCGTCGGCAGGAGTGCGCGTGCGCGTGCGTTTCACGAGGCTGTGCAATCCGAGGCGATGCAGAATAGAACCTTAATAAAAATGCCACTCTTTGGAATGTTAAATAGGTAATGCAACCACAATCTAGATGAAAAAGAACCAAAGTTCATCTCCTTTTTCATGAAAAAGAATTCCCCAGTACTTGTGTATGACAGACACACTGCTTAAGGAAACACCGCTTTGTCTCCGGGTAGCCTCTAATAGCCGCGGAGGCTCATTTAGATGCATTGTTCATAATCAAGACACACTCACTTGAAATGCACCCGAGGCACTGCACCTGCCTGGCAAGCACAAGCTCCTGAGTTTGATTCCTGTTATGGGGAGCGGGGAAAGGAAGAAAAGAATGAAATTTAGGGGCCGGAGATTTAGCTCAGTTCTGGCGCCTGCCTCGCAAGCGCAAGGTCTTGAGTTCGATCCCCGGTAACCACATATAATGCTGGGCGTGGTGACTCACGCCTGTCATCCCAGCACTCACTCGGGAGGCAGAGGCAGGAGGATTGCTGAGTTCAAGGTTTGCCTGGGCCACATAGTGAGCTCAGGGCCAACCTGGACTACAAAGCGAGACCCTGTCTCAAAAAAAAAAAAAATTTAGGAGATACGCCCAGCATTGTTGTTATGTGGTTACCGGGATCGAACTCAGGACCTTGTGCTTGCGAGGCAAGCACCAGAACTACTGAGTTAAATCTCCGGCCCAGGATTCTTAACTCTATGTAATTTTGTCTTAGTTTTGTTCATTCAAAAGGAACTTTGAAAATTGTCACTAAGTTATCTTTTAAATGTTGTCTTAAAATCTTTCAGAAATAATTGATAAGGGCTCTGTAGCCATGGCTAGTTCTGACATGAAACCCAAATCAATAAGTCGTGCCAAAAAATGGTCAGAAGAGATAGAAAATCTGTACAGATTTCAGCAAGCAGGATATCGGGATGAAATTGAATATAAGCAAGTGAAACAAGGCTCCATGGTAAGATTTATCCCTCTCTACACTTGAACACAAAGTGAGCTTGTTAAATGGTAAAGAGCATTTTTATTAAATGGTAAAAAGCATTTTAAAGAGAAGAAACCAAAAACTAACTGAAGGAGATTATACTGCAGCTCATTTTGCAGAGAAGGAGGTGAGGGGCAAAAAGGTGCCCCGGTGGGCAGCCCCGGAGACTGGCAGCCCCTCAGCTGGGCGCCCGGGCACCTGCCCAGCAGCTGCACTCTGCCAAATGAGCCTGTCACGGCAGCGGGCCCGAAAAATAGTCTTTCTCTTGCACTGAGGAAACCCTTTCATCAGATATTCCAGTTGTTGCATAACTATTACTTTCCTCCCATTTATTCAAACCTTAAGTTAGAAAGGGTCAGTTCACATTTTCAATGGCAATTATGTATGACAAAAATTGTTAACAATTCCTGCTGCGCATGGTGGTGCACGCCTGTAATTTGAGCACTCAAGAGGCTGAGGCAGGGGGATCGCTGCAAGTTGGAGGCCATCCTTGGCTGTATACTGAGTTCAAGGCCGGCCGGAACTACACATCGATACCCTGTTTCAAAAAACAAATGAAAAAGGAAGAGTATAACTAAAGTGTTTACTGGACATTAATAGATATCATTCAGTTGGTGAGAAACAGTTGAAAATGCTCATCAGAGGATGGTTTGATTCCTGTGACTCGGCTGTCTTCTCGTATGTAAGTGGTTTGACCTCATTACCAAGAGTCTTCATTCCTGTACCATCTGGGGCCTCGGAATAGAGAAAATGTGAGCATCACCACCTCAGAGCCATTCAGAATTAAGCTTCCTACTGAGCCAGTGCAGGGTCCTGGACTTGACCCCAACATGGAGAACATGAAAGCAGGAAAGGGCTGGGACGCCCTTAAGGATGCATGAGATGCAGGATCCCACCAGAAGTGGCGCCCCAGTTGCAGTAACAGTGGGTGAACTCAGAAGAGGACACGAAGTACCCCTTTTAAGAGGAAGTCCCAAGAAGTAAATGCTTTGTGTTTAAGTCACTCTGTTCTTGGGTAACTGCTGCTTGCAGATCTCTGTCGGAGACACAAACAGGTGAACCGCCCTGAGATCAGGAGAGCCCAGGAGCTGCGGGAGGGGGTCCCTCCAGATTTGCACCTTCTTCCCAGGTGACCCTGAACACGCGTAGTTCCCGCAGTCACCCGGCCTCTGTTTTCTACACCAAACTGTTACCCTAGGAAATCCATGTCTAAAATCCCCGAGGTTGTACTGCTCCTCATAACCTGTTGAGTGAATAAAGTCGATGTTCAATGAATGATTAACTAGCAATGAATGAATGACCCCTTTTATTATTCTCCTTATCTTGGAATAGAAAATAGGTAACAGCTGGAACAATAAAATATTCAAGTCAAAGTATGTATACCATCGGAAAACAGCAGCACAGGAAGTTGAAAGGAAAATAGTCTGTCAGGCGGTGACAATCCTCAGAAAAGGTTGCAAACCGCAGTGGCATTTGTAGAGCACCACCTTGGCTAGAGTGGGATGTCCCCACCTGTGTGCATGGGCTCGGGTCCGAGTGGCCTGTCCTCTCAGGGCGCGGGGTGCAGACTCTCCTCCATGAGCAGAAGGCAGCTGGGCCCAGGGTCACACCACCCCGCTCTGCCACAGGGGGCCAGGCCCAGGTCTAGGGAGGCGCAAAGCCAAGCGAAAGAGAAACAGAGATGACAAAGGGTGTGAAAGCCAACCGCCCGAGGCCGGCGGCAGAGGCCCACCCGCCTGCGTGCAGGACAGTCCCGTCCCCCCCCCGCCCCCCGTCAGGAGGCCCGAACGTCTCACACAGTGTCAGGCACTGTCTGCCCACGCACCAGGGAGGTCTTCAGGGCCTCACTGATGCCACAAGGGCAGGACAGAGATTGCTGTTTCCTGTGATTAAATGTCAGGGGTCCTGCCACAGTTCATGTGATACACAGCTGTGTGAGTTAGCTAATTCGTACGTGACAGAAGGAATGCGTTATAGAAGACCTAGGTGGTGTCTTCAGCTTTTCTTCTGGCTGCAAGCTCTGGTGTGTGAGCAGGGAATATTAAAGCAAAGCTACGTATCCTGACAATGTTGAAGAGCAAGCCTGAAGAGTAAGTTTTTGAGAATGAGAAAATGTCACTCACAAAACCCAGAAGCCACATATTTTACAACAAAAGCACATTCATCTGATCAAGAAGGCATGTTCTGAATTTTGAGAGAAAGGGAGCAAAATGCCCCAAGTGGATCAGTCGGGAAACCAATTTGGCCCATGAGAGAACTGAAGAGAAAGGGGCTGTTGCTGAAGGACAGTCCACACTCAGGACTGTGCAGTTCCACAGTGAACCCAACTTCGGGAGAGGTGCGGGTCCATACACCCAGAATCTCGCTGCCTCAGGCGGCGTCTGCCAGACCTGGTGCAAATAAAAACTAGAAAGTGTTAGGATGTAGCTTAGTAATAGGGGGGTAGCTAGTGTGGTAGGAAGCACAAAACCTGGGTCCAGTCCCCAGTACCACAAAAAAATAAAGGGCTTAAGGGCGAATTTGATATCTAAGTTGAAGGAAAGACACATCATCTTTGGACTTATTTGTGATTTTTTTTTTTTTGAGACAGGGTCTTGCTTTCCTAGTTGAGCCTGGCCCTGAGCTCACTATGGTGCCCAGGCAAGCCTCGAACTCAGCGATCCTCCTGCCTCTGCCTCCTGAGTGTTGGGATGACAGGCGTGAGCCACCATGCTGGGCCAGTTTTGCTTTCTTTTCCTTTGGTTTTCTTGAGACAGGCTGGGGTGATGACAGGGCGTGCCACCGTGCCAAGCCAAGCGATTTTCAGCTTTCAAGATTTCAAGTTTCCTTTCTGCCCTGCAGGACATCAAAAGCAGGCAGCCCTTTTCCTCCTGGGATATAACATTTAGGACTTATATTGCTTGAAATCATATGTAAACACAAGAAGGTGAAGTTCAGGTTACTTAAAATGTTTCCATGATCTTAGAGGCAAGGTGGGCATCTAAGTCCAGAAAGTGGCCTGGGATTTAGCTCAGGTGGTACAGTGTCTACCTTGGATGCGCACAGGACTCAGTTTGATCCTGGTACTGGAAAAAAAAAACCTGTAGAAAGTGGTCTGTAGAGAGAAAAGGGCTAAATTAGTTGTTCAGTTACAATATATAAAATGACCATGTGCGGGATGCGGGAGTGCACGCCTGTCATTTCAGCACTAGGGAGGCTGAGGCAGGAAGACACCCATAAGTTCAAGGCCAAGGTGAACTACACAGTGACACCCTGTCTCAGAAAAAAGAACAACAATCCCTTCTCCGCCTTTTTTGCTGAGATCAAGTGTAGAAAGAACAACAGTAACAACACAAGGGGTGCATCGTGTGTGGGGTGCTCTTGAGTGCGAGCACTTTTAAATTTAGTTGCATACTTTAATATTGGGGGGAAAGTTGTACTTTTAACGATCTGTTGAGCTACTAAATGTATCTATTAAATAGGAGGTAAAATAAATCAGGCATGACAGCATTTATTTTGTGAGTTTTGACTATGCAGGTAGATCGTTGGCCAGAGACAGGATATGTGAAGAAACTTCAGAGAAAGGACAATACCTTTTATTACTACAACAAACAGAGGGAATGTGACGACAGCGAAGTCCCCAAAGTGAAGATCTA
The DNA here is from genome assembly GCA_004025085.1 of Thryonomys swinderianus. Classification (NCBI taxonomy): domain Eukaryota; kingdom Metazoa; phylum Chordata; class Mammalia; order Rodentia; family Thryonomyidae; genus Thryonomys; species Thryonomys swinderianus. The sequence continues at coordinate 10,344 of PVIC010014558.1, read as the reverse complement.
CACTCACTGACCTTCCTCCTTCGTGTTACTGGCTGCTGTGCTTTAAGAATTCGTTCTTTCTGTTCTGTACCATGAAAATATTTTTCATTTTACAAAATAATTCAAAATCCAATCTTCAGTGTGTTTTGAAATTAAAAAAAAAAAAACATCAAAGCTGGCAGCTGCTCATCTTCCTGTCAGCCTGTCCCGGTCTGAAACAGTCGCCGAAGAAACGTGGGCAGCGTCTCGTCCCGCTCTGCCCTCTGTCTCCCTTCCCCGGGGGGGGGGCCGGCGGACTCCTGCGCTGCACAGGCCCGGCCGGTCCGCCTCCCGCCTCTGCGCCTCTTCACCTGGAGGCGTCGTCTCAGCGGCTGCTCCAGGCTGGCCGCGGACGGGCACTGCCGCCGCCCGGCCCTGGGCAGCGCGGTAGTGGGCGTGCCCCCCGGAGGCCTCGGTTTCCGGCCGGACGGACCGCCGGCACCAAGCGTGAGGGCCGTGGGGGCCCCGCCGCTCGGAACAGGTTTGAGCGCGCGCCCCGGGCCGCAGGCGGTTCCAGTTCCTCCTGCGCTGGGCGGAGACTCGGTCACGCCGGAGGGAGACGCTGCGAGCCTGTAGTAAAGGGAGAAAACCGGTCCGCATGGCGGGTCCGGGCAGAGCCGGTCCGGGCGAACCGAAAGGAGGGCAGGGAGCGCGGCATGTGCTCAGTGGCGCCACCGTCTGGCAAGTGCTCGGGACTGAGTTTGATCCCCGGCAAGGAAAAGAATTAGGCCTAGGTGTCCTCAACAGACTAGAGGAAAACCTTTAACGTTGTTTTTCACTATTTTACACGTTTTTGGTTGCTGCTTGTAAATTCTGACTTTCAGACTTTTGATCACTGGTTTATTCAGCTTCGTTTCCCGTTTCCCAGAGTAACTGTCTTCCTTGTGCAGTTCATTGTGAGCTTTCCCAAGTCAAACGTGGGCCTCAGCCCTCGGGAGGGGCCGAGGTGACGAGCGGCTGAGCGAGGCACGTCTAGGCCTTTCCCAGGGCCACCGGTAACCGTCCTGCCCGGCACCTGGAGTCCACGCGGTCACGTCCCTGCACCCGGGTTCGTGGTTTGTCCTCTCGTCCAGATCGGGTCGGCCCGCGGGCGCTGCAGGTCCGCTCGCCTTCCGCAGCCCTCCCCGGAACCGCCTGTGACCCGCAGAACAGTGGCCCTGAGGCCGCCCGCGTCCTTAGAGGGGCTGTGTCACCTGGGCGGGCCGGAAGCCACTGCAGAGCCGAGCTGGGCGAACGCCCGGGCCGCGGGTCAGTCCCCGGGACCACAGGGCCCCTTCTTAGAGGGCACCGGACGCGGCCTGGAGACGGAGACGCGGAGGGCGGGGCGGGCGCTCGCAGGCCCCTCGCGGCCGGGAGGCGAGGAAGTGGGCTCCCTCCTCCGGCTCTCCGCAGGGCAACACCTCGGCCCTGCTACGTCGGACTCGTTCCGGACTTCCAAGAAATCGCCAAAGGAAACAGACCAGTAACTAGGCACGATCTTGAAGCGGAAGACCACGTCTCTGCTCAGTCCTGCTCCGCTGCTTCTTGATCTCGGACGCATCTTGTCACAGGCGAGAGTCACGCGGGCTCAAGCAGCTTCCCCGCAGCCATCTGAGGAATGAGCTTCAGTGTTCTCCGGGCCGCTTCATCTTTCTGCCTCAAGACTCACCTCAGGAAAATGACTTTTGAGAGCATCACGTACCATCTGGCTCCCCAAGTTTGTGGCCAGTATTGTTCCCAGGATAGACACAGCTGGGACTTCCATATCATGCCGATCTTTCTTGGCACAGTAACGCCTTTCTCTTATTCTTTCCTTTTCCTTTTCCTTCCTTCCTCTCTTTCTCTCCTCTCCTCCCCTCTCCTCTCTCCTCTTTCTTTCTTTTCTTGTGGCTAGATCTGATTGTGTGGATTTGATTGAGCTGGGAGCTGCCTGGGGGTTGGCGTGGCACACTCCTGGGTGAGCCTGGGTGAGCCATGGGAGGCCTAACCTTGGGGATCACATCTACTCCTCGCCCTCCTCCCTGGCACCATTTCCCTTTTCTGCTTGCTGATTGCCACAGAAGCTTCATGACAGAGAGTGATGAAACAAAGCTGTCATTTCTGCTTTGAAGTCAGCTGATCACGGGTTAAATCCCCTGAACATGTGAGCCAGACTCCCCCTCCCTCCCTTAGCCGTGGGCGTGAGATGCTTGTGCACTGGGAAAGCTAATCCGGCAGACACACCTGGGCTGTGGGGAAGCTGTGGTCTGCGCCATCCATGCGTGATGCCAACGGTCTCCCTGCCAAGATAACTGCCAGCCCTAGTGGGCAGGAGATGAGCCTGAAACCACATGGGCTGGCTTTAAATATTATCGATTTGGCTTACAATTCAGCCATTTTTCAAGCTTCTAGTCAAATTTAATAGAACATTATCACAGTGAATAAAATATTAAAGCATTTTCATTTTTTCATTCAATAGCCTAAAGAAGGATTTTTTTTTTTTTGGTTATTGTTGCTGTCATACACTTAAAACACTTTAAAACCAAGCCCACTTATTGGACTCCAAAGAAAAAGACCACTGTGAGACAGAGATATGTACAGTTAGCTGCAGACTTTATACAAATAAGTAAAACACATGGAACCCACATCTAGAGCTCTCAAAAAATCCCCTCATAACCTCACCAATTTCATTCATATTATGTTTCAGACAAAATGAGGCATTAAAAAAAAACCCCTACAAATCCAAACCAAAAAACATCTTCTAAACATTATATTTACTCCAAGTACAAATAGATTTCTGCAAATTGCATTCACAATGCTACGAAAACTAGATTTTATGGACTCATAACCATGGTTAGCTATATTTTAGGGCTTTGGATCACCTGCCACGTAAACTATCTCCTCATGCTCACCATGGGATAGATATTCTAAAAGTTAATATTATACAAATAAGATCAAACTGCTATTCAAGGTAAACCTCAAATTCTCCTCTAGAAGGAGATTGGAATTGGCCCACTGTTAGTATTTTGTGCAGCAAATACTTTATCATCAAGAAATTAAAGTACCCTTAGTGATGTCCTTTTCTAAGCATTATAAATATTTTAAGGTTAAAATCATTAGTAGTGGGATTTAGAGACAAAAAAGCTTTTCTGCCTTAGTTTCTGTGAACATTCTGTTCTCCCAAACTTAAAATCTGCTAGACAATCTTTTCATAAATGTACATATTCAACTTCCTCTACACCCTGAAAAGAAACCCATTGGGTCAATTCACATAAGCATGTGGCTCATGCCTATAATCCCAGCACTTGGAGGGCAGAGGCAGGAGGATTGCTGTGAGTTTGAGGCTTGCCTGGGCTACATGGTGAGTTCAGGGCCAGCCTGATGTACAAGGCAAGACCCTGTATTGGAAAAAAAAAAAAAAAAAGCTTTTGCACAGTGAAAGAAAACACCAAGAAGCTGAAAAGATAACACACAGAATGGGGAAAACTTTTTTACCAGCTATTACTCAAAAGTCTAATATCTAGAATATATAAAAAACAGAAAAAAAGAAAAGTCAGACCACTCCAACTTTAAAGACCCAAACCAGAAATGGGCCTCTGAAATAGACTTCTCAGATTCAGAATTACAAACAGCAAATAAATGTATGAAGAAATTGTTTACTATCACCAGTCACTCAAAACATGCAAATTAAAACAACACTGAGGTTTTGTGTCAGAAGGAATGATTTCATCAAGAAATCAGCCAAGGGGCCGGAGATCCGGTAACCACATACAATGCTGGGCGTGGAGACTCACGCCCACCAGCCATCAATACCACACACCACAGTGCCGAGCATGGTGGCTCCCGCCTGTCATCCCAGCGCTCGGGAGGCAGAGGCAGGAGGACTGCTGAGTTCGAGGCTTGCCTGGGCTCCATAGTGAGCTCGGGGCCAGCCTGAACTACAAAGCGAGACCCTGTCTCAAAAAAAAAAAAAAGAAAAGAAAAGAAAAGGAAAGAAAGAAAGAAAACAAAAAGACATCAGCCAATAACAATTCTGGCAGGGCTGTGGAGAGAAGGATCCTTCTCCACTGTTGGGGGGAGTGTAGACTGGTGTAAGCACTGGAAATCCATGTGGAGATTCAAAGAGCTAAAACTAGAGGTTCCCGTTGACCCCGCTGCGGCCATTGTAGGTATCGTCCACATGGAGTCCAAAGCATCCCGCCGCACTGACAGCGGCACTGTTAGTAATACCTGTATCTTGGAATCAGCCATACGTCCATCTTGGATGAGTGGATAAAGAAAGTTCTGTAGATGAAAAGGGGAAGAAGGAATGAAGAGAAGGGGGGGATGGGGCAAAAAGAGGTAAGAGACTGTAATCTGGCCCGGTCCGGTCACCGTAACCCGAAGGCCTCAGGAGGGTGAGCGGGGACGCGCAACGAAGGAAACCGGACCCGGCCGGCTGTTACCTGCACTCATATAGGGCGCCTTGGGATGTGATTGGACGAGAGGGCGGGAGCAGTGCTCACTGCGGGACGTGGTTAGGCGTAATGGCGGAAGAAGCATTTAGCAATGTCTGATTGGTCTGCGTCTCCTACGTCGCCTGCGTCACCTGTGTCTTGCGTTGTTATGGTTTCTTAAAGGGGCATGGCCTGTTTTCCTCGGCCAGGAGAGAGAGAGAGAAAAGAAGGGTTTGGCCGTAAGATATGTTATACACTTGTATAAATTCCCTAAGATAGAGCTGGGGATTTAGCTCAAGTGGTACCATGTCACCCTTGGACGCACAAGGGCCCGAGTTCAATGCCTGGTACCACCAAAATAAATAAATAAATGATTTTAAAAAATATATATATATACATATATGTAAAATCATTATGTATGTAAAATCAATTTGAAAAATAAATAAAAGCATAAAGCAAGCATCGTTGTAAACAGCAATCAAGGTTGAAACTCCTGCTCTAAATTCTTTTTTTTTTTTTTTTTTGAGACAGGGTCTCGCTTTGTAGTTCAGGCTGGCCCTGAGCTCGCTATGGAGCCCAGGCAAGCCTCGAACTCAGCAATCCTCCTGCCTCTGCCTCCCGAGTGCTGGGATGACAGGCGTGAGCTACCACGCCCAGCATGGCTGTATGTGGTTACCAGGACTGAACTAGGGACCTTGCATTTGCAAGGCAGGTGCTGGAACCACTGAGCTAAATCTCCAGCCCTTCATTTCTTTCTTTATCATTATATATATAATATATATGAGGAAGAAAGAGGGAGGGAATACATTGAGAGAGGGTGTAGGAAGGAAGAAAAGAAATGTATGAAAGAAACAGAAAAGTAGGAAGGAGAGAAGGAGGAGGAGGGCAGACGGAAAAGCGGGAGGAGTTAAAGAGGAGGGCGGAGGCGGCGTCCACCTCGGTGGTGTGCTGGGCCCGATCACGTGACGAGCCTGGTCCCTAGGGTCCGCAGTTCTGCAGGGAGGCGCCCAGGCTCCTGAGGAGCACGTTTGTTCATTTTTTTAAATTTCAATCCTTATTGGTACATTATATATATACATCACAATCTCTCAACATTGAGAATTTGTACCACTATGTGACATGACTTGATTCTCATTTTTCCCCTTCCCTACCCACTCTTCAATCCCGCCCCCATATACACCACCTTTGTTTCCTTTTTTACCACCACAGCTTTTCTTTCCCCTTGTTATTTACCCTTAAACTCCGTTTCCTTTTGAGTATTTTCTATTTCACAATATCTGTCATGCATTTCACAACTCATTCACATCTTCAGTTTCTCATACCAGAGAAGATATGATATTGACACATCTGACACCTATTTATTTCACTTATGAGTATGTCCTTAAGGTATATCCATTTGAGAATAAATGACTCAAACTTAACATTTTTATGGCAGAGTAATACTCCATTTTATTTTTAAAAAACACATCTTTATCCACTCTTAGAGTTGATGGGCATTTGGGTTATTTACAAGATTTAGCTATCACAAACTGAGCTGCTATAAACATGGGTGCACATATGTCTCTGTGATATGAATCTTTTAATTCTTTCATGTACATACCTAGCAGGGGAATAGCAGGGCCAAATGGGACCTCTAATTCTAGGGTTTTGAGGAATCTCCACACTGATCTCCATATGGTTGTACAGTCTACATTCCCACAAACAGTGGAGAAGGGTTCCTTTTTCTCCATAGCCTTGCCAGCATTTATGGCTGGCCAATTTCGAAATAGCAGCTATTCTTTGTGGAGTGAGATGAAATCTCAAGTGCTGATTTTATATGCATCTCTCCAATGGCCAATGATATTGAGCATTTTTCACATGCTTCTTAGCTGCTTTTACTTCCTCTGAAAAGTGTGTTCATTTCAGATGCCCATTTTAGGTTGTCCATTCTGATTCCAACATGGCACCTTGAGCAAGCTGCACTGAGGGGATAATGCTCTGTCTTCACAGAGTGAAGTTCCCTGGGCGAGGAGAGAGAAAGAGGGGGGGAGACAGAACAAGAGGGGAAAAACTCACCCCTTATAATACAGTCACTTCTTGGTATGTGACTGCTTCGAAACTGATTCGGCACTGACATTTTGACACAAAAGTTTCGTTCCTCTGCTTGTGTGTTTGCTTCCCAACACACCAGCTAGACTTTGTTGATGCTTATGGCCTCTCTACCTTTTCCGGCCAAAACAATTTGTTGGTCTCACGAGTTTTAGTGCATTTCCTGCCTTCCAGAACCAGTCAGTGTTCCTCCGAGGCTCCTCTGTGGCACTAAGCCCCGCACAATGGCGAAACTCTTAGGACCCGATTCCCTGTTAAGTATCTCGTCACAATATTCTTACAGTGGCAGTTAAATTTCAGCGTGTGTTTGCAGGGGAAGAAATACTCAAACCAAAGAAGGTGGGGAGTAGGGAGAGAGGAGGGAAGAGACAGAAAGGAGAGGGGTCGAGGGAGCTGTGAGAAAGTGCGGCACGCTGCGAGCTGGGACGGGCTGAGTCCTAGGAATGGTACCGAGCACCGTGTCTTGACCTCCATTTTTCTGCCCAAGAAGCATCTGAGACTCTTCCGTTTTGCTGCTGCATGAGAAGCCATCTGGCCCCATGGGGAGGAAGAGCAAGACCGCGTGGCGCCCCGCGAGGTGTGGGGCGCGGTGCCCGTTAGAGGGCAGCTGAGGAAGTCCAGGCCCAAGGCGGCTCTCGAAGTCTCTTCTGGGCCCCACAGTGGTGTCTGCCAGGAGCGATACGAGTCTAGGGGGCCCGTCCGAAGACTGGTGACTTCACACATAAGTCACGTTATTGTCTTCACAGGTAATTGTGAAGAAGTGTTGAACCCTCTGTGACCTTCTGATAATAAAGAGTGTAAGTCACTGACACGTCGGGCAGGGCACACGCACAGGCTCCCGGACGGCAGGTGGACGTTCGCATGAGCTGTCCACGGCTGGTGGAAACGCTTGCACAAGAGGCACGAGGTGCTGTGGGGAAACTTCCCTTACTGATAACCCGGCTCCGGATTCTCTGCATTTGCAATGAAGAGAACACTGCAATTAGGCAGCCTCATCACTGGAGCCATTGTTCTTTGTTTTACATACCTGATAACTTTAGGCCAGGAATAGTACAGACAAATACCTTCTGTCTTATCAAGGAAAAGAGCCAAAGGCTAGAACTCTGTCAACTGCTTGGAAAGTCTTGTGCCAACCTATAGACTGACTTCAGGTGCTCAGTCTTAGGCAACCGGAGTGGTGTGAGAGAGACATTAGGTAAAAAGCCAGGGTGGTTACAATTCAGTAGAGGGTTAGGGGTATATTTCAGCGGTAGAGAGCTTGCCTAGCATGAGCGAGGCCCTAGGCTCAGTCCCTAGGAACAAGGAAGATAAACTCACCCTGAAGTTATCTGGGAATTCAATGCAGTACAGGACGGGGCCATTAGTCAGTCCTCGAAGGGTATTAGCACTACCACAGTCTTAAACTCTTGCAAACATTCTTAGCATATGGGTCAAGAGGCTGAAGTTTGCCAAGCGTGTGGGACACAGATATAAGCCCGGCATTTGGGACTGATACGAGTTTGCTTACAACCTGGGCTCCATGGTGAATGTGAGGCCAGCCTGAACTACATAGCAACACGCTGTCTCAAAAAAAATCTAAAAAGAATTCATATATTTTATTTCTTGCAATACCAAGAACTGAACTCACAACTTTGTGCCTTTGTGCTTGCATGAGGCGAGGTGCCACTGAGCTAAATCCCTGGGCCTGAAAAGAATTAGAAGGGGGAGGAGAGGAGGAAGGAGGAGAAGCTGGAATCCATAGGTCTCCCTGTGAGGTTGTGTTTCTAGGTGACTTGAGGTGACAGAGCGGTACGCTCCTCGAGGCTGTGTCTGTATTCTCTGGATAGCATGCGGTGTTTCCTCTGTAAAGCGTCCTGCTATAGTGTTGTTTGTTTTCCGGTACTGGGGATAGAGTTTAGGACCTTGCGCTTCCAGGGCAGGCCCCGTGTGACTGAGCTAAATCCCTGGCCTGGTCCTGCTATGTCTGAACGAAACTTAACCTCCAAGTTCACGTGTTGCCGGATTTGGAGATGGCCTTGTCCGGGGGACTCATCGTCGTGGGCCTTCCGCGGTGGGACTGGCTCCTCTGGGAGAAGAGGAGAGGCCCGAGCTCTGTCTCACGGTGGCCGGTGGCCGCTTTCCTCCGTACTGTGGGCCCGCTCCAGATGGCAGTGCCGTGCCCTTTGACCTCCCAGACTCCAAACCACAAGCCAAGGAAACCTCCGTTATTCACACATTACCCGGGCTCCACTATGCCCTTATAACAACCGAAAACGGACCAAGCCAGGGCATAGATGTGTTTCAGTCAGGAAGAAGGGCGATGTGTCAGAGGCTGGGCGCCCGCAATGCTGCAGCAGTCGGTGCCGGAAGACAAGGCCGCTGAGGGGCCGCCGCACGCCTCGCCGCGGTCGGCTGTCACGCTCGAGGCCCAGGCTGCCGCGGGTTTTGAGGGGGAAGCAAAGTCACTCCCGCAGGAGCCGAGAGGTTCTCGGGGTCCAGGGGCAGGTCCTGCGGCCTCGGACTGGACCTTCGCGCTTGAGCTTCACCCCCACCGGGGGCCCCTCTAGGCTCCCTCCAGAGTGATCTCGCCTTCAAGTCTCAAAGCCTGAAAACTTGCTTTCCCCGGAGGCCCCTCATGTGCTCGTGCTCTGGCCTCTCCCTGCGCCCGGGGAGCCGGACTCCCGCCCCGGCGTCCAGTCCTGCGGTCTCCGTTCGGCCTGGTGCGCGGCCTCTTCTTCATTTTCCGGCCGCGCTCCACGGCCCGCTCTGTCTTTCCGGGCATGCCCGATGCTATCTCTCTCTCTCTCTCTCTGGTTTTCGCCCTTCCGACCCCCACCTTGGGGCCCCTCTGTCCCTGTCCTTTGCCCACTGGTGCCGCTCGCCCTAACCCTAACCCTAACCCTGCCGTGCCCCGCCCTCCGCCTCGGGCTGCTGGCAGCGTCCTCGGGGGTGATCGCTAACTCCCGTCTCCCAAGCCAACGCGGAGAAAACAATCAAAGGAGAAACACATCGCCCGTCATTTATTTTATTTAATGTATAGGAACAAAGTGAACAATGGCCTGTTTCATGGGGGGGCGGATTCTAACAAACGCAAACGGCTTCCGGGAAGATGGTGGGACTTCCGGGCACCTGACGGAAGAGTAAGCGGCGGCGAAGCAGCCCGCCCAAGATCCGGAGCAGACGCCGGAGAGCGGAGGCTCGGGAATGCGAGGCGGGAGGGTGGGCCAGGAGGGCCCAGAAGAGCCCGAAGGAGGGCTGGAGCCGGCAGGGGGAGGAGGAAGACCCAGTGAGCCGGCAGAGGGGGCCGGAGTACGGGGAGAGACGCAGGCCCTTGGGTAAAAGGCAGAAGTTGGTTCGCTAGCGAAGGTCGGCCGCGAGGGAAACGGGCCCCACTCAGCTTCGCGACTGACCGGATTCCGCTTCTGCTGCAGTTACACAGAAACGGGGACGTGACATACCGATGGACAATCTTAGGTTCCACGGAGCCACTTCCAGGGCCTTATCGGTGTCCATGGTTACGAAGAGTTACTAGTGGATTGGTGAGTAGGGGGAGGAGGCCGTGCAAGAGGTCGGGAGGTTACGGTCTCCTTCCGGCAGGTGTGCGGGAGTTGCCTGAGTCTCTACGTGGGAGTCGCTTATCGTTACAAAGCAACTAGAAGGACCGGACTTCACAGGGAAAACCAACGGCCGAGTAAACCCAGGGCCACTCTCCTTCACAGTTCTGTCGCGGCCTGTGTCTCGGGTCTCCTCGTGTGCAAATCTCGCGGCCGCCGGGGCCTGTGTCTCGGGACTCCTCGTGTGCAAATCTCGCGGCCGCCGGGGCCTGTGTCTCGGGACTCCTCGTGTGCAAATCTCGCGGCCGCCG
>PVIC010014557.1:0-36438 GCA_004025085.1 Thryonomys swinderianus | reverse complement strand
CTTTTCTTTGAGCTAAACTCATAACTGTCTTCTTCTACCATGTGACCAAACAGCTGCGGCACCCATCCAGGGAATGCTGCTGTAGGGCAGGGTGCAAAGGGATGGGATTCTTTTTTTTTTTTTTTTTGCTTTTTGAGACAGGGTCTCGCTTTGTAGTTCAGGCTGGCCCTGAGCTCACTATGGTGCCCAGGCAAGCCACCGCGAACTCAGCAATCCTCCTGTCTCTGCCTCCCGAGTGCTGGGATTACAGGCGCGAGCCACCACGTCCAGCCTTATGGTATGTGGCATTGATTGTTGGTGGGCGTGTCTCCACGCCCAGCATTATATGTGGTTACCGGGGATCGAACTCAGGACCTTGCGCTTGCGAGGCAGGCACCGGAACCACTGAGCTAACCCTCCGGCCCGGGATGGGATTCTTTACAAAGGGTTACTTTAATAGTAACAGATCATGCATGAACATTTCCCTCTGCAATTACTATGAATCGGGTATTTCAAGCTTTATTGATAAGGACACAGTTTAAATAGTGGGCCTCTTATTTCCTCTTATTTCACCGCGAACTCAGCAATCCTCCTATCTCTGCCTCCTGAGTGCTGGGATGACAGGCGTGAGCCGTCACGCCTGGCACTGTGGTATGCGGTATTGATTGTTGGTGGGTGTGAGTCTCCATGTCCAGCATTGTATGTGGTTACCGGGGATCGAACTCAGGACCTTGTGCTTGCCAGGCAGGCGCCAGAACCACTGAGCTAATCCTCTGGCCCTATTCAGCTATATTTTAACTTATAGTAATCAATGCATACTTTTAGATAAAAGGTTGATCATCTTGGTTTAAGATCCTTGGCAGAACTAGCCATAGGTCATTCCAGCAGAGTGTCATGAACCTTCATCCTGGAGAGTTTAATCATGAATTGCTCAAGGAGAGAGTGCAGGGTCGATGTCATGTTTGTGGTAACATTAACTTGTGAACTAAAAACTAGCATACTTTTCAATTATAAGTGATGTAGGAGAAAGTGATAGCTAAGAAGAAGGAAATCCAAGGCAAGTGGTATTTTATTCACAAATGAGAACTGAAATAAGAACTTTAGGGACAAAATCATATACAGTGTGTAAATGGGAAATGAAACTGTTTAGGATTATGACTTAGGATAATCCCCAGTTGTATTAAGCTTTTCATTTGGGGCTAGTTTTTCTTTTTTTTTTTTCTTTTTTTGCATCATTTTGAAGGTACAGAGGCTATTGTTCAGATTGTGATAACATTCTAGTGAGTTAAAGTAAATAATGTTTTTACAGTGTTGTTGTGGAAAGGAAGGCATGTGCCTGAGCTTTCCAGTAATTACTGTTATCTAAGATGATAAACTTATCTAGAGAAAAGGTTTACTTTGGCTCACGGTTTTGAAGGCTTGTTTATGACTGGTGGGCACTGTTGGTTTTGGGCCTTGTGGAAAAATGGTAGGAGAATGTGGGAGAGCAAATCTCCCTTTTTAATCACCATCCAGGAAGCAAAATGGAGGAGGGAGGGAGGGACCAGGGCCTTCCCAGCCTCTTCAGAGGAATACCCCCACTGTCTTAAAGACTTCCTACTGTTCCCTGACTCTTGTAAGTTCTACCATTTCCTTGTAGCTACACCCTGGGGAACAAGCCTTTAACACATGGCCCTTTTGGGGGACACTGAAGACTTGAAATACACCAGAAGGAACTCTGATTATTAAATTTTGCATGCCATTTTGAATGATATTTACATAGAGATATAAATCACCTCTTGGTTATTTTCACAACCAGTTCTTAATACTAGTCAAGTACTATTGCTTTAACTCTTCAATTCTGAAGATGGAAATTTTTTAAATTTTTGCATGAAATTCATGTATGTTCCTAGAAAAATTCAAGGGACAAGAGAACAAACACATTATATTTCATTGTTGTGGTGATTCAAAAAATGGTCACTAAGTGTTGAAGAATTAATACCTGCTTGTGGATTGTTCAGTTTTCTGACCGTGCTGTTTACTGCTGAATTACCATTTATAAAGAGAATTTACCAGATTATCATTACATAAAGATAACCCATGTTCTGTAATCTTTAATAAGATATGTTCATATTTTATTCTTTCAAGTGTGTATTTACGGAATACTTCCCAAGAGCCAGACACTACTAATGCCTGGTTACAGTAGTACTTATAACAGAGCTCTTGTTCCTGTCCCCTTGATAGTCTGTCTGATGGTACATGTACGTTTTTTGTAAGAATGTAAGCACTGAAGTCAGATTGGTTGAGTTTAATCTAGTTACACCCTTGCTGACTTGTGACAGTAAGTTACTTATAACTTTTGTGAACCTCGGTTTTATGTCGTTCCCTGGGCCTCAGCATCTCATCTGAAATATAATAATCTGTTCACTTGGGTTGTGAGGGTAAATGAGTTACACCTGTGATGTGCTTAGATCTATATCTGCCACAAAGAAAGCACAGTAAAATACTAATTTTTACATGTCACATATACAGATATTAATTAGGAACCTAATATGGCTATATCAAAGTACAGTCATTCATCCTTCTATATTTATATTGTATATCAAGGTACATTTCTTCCAGGATTTGAAATCATTTGAGCTGAGAAGTTTTACCATGTGCTTTTATTTTTGTAAGTTCTTTCAGATGGGAAGCTTGATATGTATTCTGTCATCATGTTTAATAGTTTAATAATTACTTCATTGAATTGCCCTGCTCAGCTTTTCTGTTTGAAAGTGAATGGCAAACAGTATTTTGAAAGGTAGTTCAGCATGTTCTGACAAAGTATGACACATTAAAATAAAATTTATCATTAGCATTGAAAAAATGACCATTCAGGTTGTAGTTGTTCATTTTTCTTTTCCAGTGTTTGAAACAGTCCTTTTGAGTCAAGCACTGTTTTGCAGATCTTGTCTGTTGTATAATGACAGTAATTCAATTTTGGATACATCATTTAGTCAGATCACTTTATCTCTAACAATTGCAGTTTCCCATTCTTACCCATTATTTGAAGTTCTATCAACTTTCTTTTGTAGTAAAATGGTCTTATATATTAAATTATAAGATAATTTTCTAGCTTATATAGAATTATCTATATATTGTATAGAATTTATATATTTGTTTATTTTAGATTTATAAGTTTATACATATTTATAGAATTTTTATATTGTATAGAATTATATGTCAACCTACATGAAGCCAAATCTGAATATTTGTGAATGAGCCTAATCCAAATTCAGACAAACATTTGGTACTACTTCAGGAATAATAATTACTACTTTAGGATAATAATTCAAGACTCCAGCAAACTCTGACTTGATGTACTAAGAACATATTTTAAAAGAGGTATGAATAATACAGGATTTCAAATCTGTTTATGTGATCCCACAGGTGAGCAGTACAATGGAAAGTAACTCTCCTAGGGGGTTGCTTCCTGGATGATGGTGGTAAATCTCTGGTGTGAGGCAGAGGGCTGCCGGGTGTGTGTTATCATTGAAAGTTCACTGTCACCCCCCCAGATGGTTTAAGAAACATGGCTTATTTATCAGATTAGGACGTTTTCTATGTTGGAGTATGTGTCAGTTTTTCTCATGTTAGAAAGAATTGCAGTGCCTCCCTCATGAAGCACAGAGAAGTTGAGGATTGAAAATGCCTAACTTTCTTAAAAATACCTTCTCTGTTCTTAAAACCTAAAGATTCTTCAGAATGAAATAATGCTAGCTTTGGCTGAGACTGAAATACATGGAATTAGTTTTTGTAGTAGACATGTATGTGAGTTGCATGTATATGAGTGGCTTTTTTAATTTAAAAGGACATAATAATACTAATTATAGGAGATTTGGCTGGTGTTTAGAAATTCATTTTGCTGGTGTATCTTAAGTCTCTCACCTGATTGAAAATAATACTGAGAAAAATAGCTAAGTTGCTGGGGCTTGAGGTATAACGGTGGCACAAACTAGTGTATTTGTTTCATTAAGCTTTGGCAAGCTCTCCAATTACTTACAGCAAATAAGAAAAGTTTACACTAAACTCCTTCTTCTTTGCTTAAAACTCTAGAGAATTTAAATGAGGAGAGATATGTACTTAAAAGAAGGAAATTTAAATGAAATTTAAATCGGGCTCAATGTAGAAAAATATTAGAATAGAAGCTCTGAAATAATAAGTAGGAAATGCCAATAAAAAAGGAATGTAGTCGATCAACAACTTGGTATGTTTAGTTTTGTTTGGGGATAATTCTTAAATCTTTGGGAACCCAAGTTAATAATGAAAGACTTTTCATCCTTCTTTTCACCTTAAAGGGCAAGTCAGGTGTTTCCTTTCATTGCCAATAAGAGCATCATTGTTCTTTGCCTGGGTGGTGGTGAGAAACAGCATTGTTTATTATAACTGTACCAGTAGTTCTATGGAAATTCAGAAAGCAGGGACATCTGTGACTCAAAGAAACATTGACTGATCACATGCATATCTGCCTTTCATAGATGGTCATTTAGCAGCTTGATATGATGTAAAACTGGGGAATCAGAGAGGAAGTTCTTAAATAAATCAATGCAAAATGAAGCTTGTATGAAAAAATCTGAATGAATCTTTTTGAAAGAGAAATTGGGAGGAAAGGGACAGTACAGTTTAGAAGTTTCCAATCTGTAGCTTTTACTTCTAAAGACACTGGACAAAACTGAGAATTAAGATATACCATGTACAGGTACAAAATTTAATGTTGAGTGTGATCACAATGTATATATACAATGTACCAATAAGCTCATTTAAAAAAATTAAGACATTGGACAGAATGAACCTTTTATTTATCTGAAACTACCCTCCCAAATAATTTGAATGTAAATAGCATTTTTTTGCAGAGAAGATTTTAAGCTTCTGGTATTCCAAAAGCCATCACATGACTTCAGAGGAAGTTTATTCTGGTGCTTATGGACCCAGCTGACATTTCCTGTCTGCCTTAAACACTTTTTCCTTTCCCGAGTAGCTCGGCTGTCCTTTAGACATTAATTCAAATAGCAGTCTTATCATAGTAGGAATGTAACTATTATGTCCTGCAAGCATGCGCATGTACACACACACACTCACACACATTCACACACACATCCAGGAGAAAGAAGAATGAAAAGAGGAATTCAGAGGTATTATGTACATACACCAGCTTGTAAATAATGTAAATATGTACTGTAAACATGTACTAATAATTTTTTTAAATGCATTTACCATTTATAACCTATCATTAAGCTTCATGAGTTGCAGGTACCTTGTCCGTTGTTCATCATTATCTTCCCAGTCATCAGAATAGGACTTGGAACCCGATGATGAGCTACTGGATGAATTGATGAATGCATTCATTCTTACATTCTGTGCAATTTTTGTTAAATAGAAAAATTTAAGTATCAGAGTAGAAATATGTGTCCATTGAATGAAAATTACAGTAGCATTAATATTTAGAGGTAATACCTCTCATTTATCTCCTGCAAATACCTTTTTCAAGAATTTCATGGCACAGAACAGCATGTGTAAGGTATGACATTCTTAAAATGATTAGCTGCAGGGGATCTTAATATTATATAGTTGAACCTTAAAATTTTAAAGTGGAGAAAACAGAATTATTTGTTTGTGTAGCTAAGTTGCTGATATGAAATGAAAATTTGTTCTGGGACTGCCAAGCTCCCTGCATGTACGAAATTTTGTTTCTTAGAAGTCACTGCACAGAACAGACATTCCTTCAAAATAAATAGTGTGTGCAGCTGTATTTGAAAGGAACTGGAAGAATTTATTAATGAAGAAAAATAATTGTATTTTTAGTCAATTTGTGACAATATTTGTGTCTTAAGAATCAAACACAGTTATGCAGAGATGTTCTGATGTTGACATTGCTGTCGGCTGTATCTTTAATATAGTCTGGATTACATCATATATGTCTAGCATATAGCAGTATGGCTAGGCCTTGGTAGGGTTCAGCTTGTTTTCCTGAGTGGTGTCTAATATCTCTCAGTGTGCTGTTTTCTGAGGTTATTTTTGTATATATTTAGAAATATGCCATTCATTGATTCATGCATATATAAAGTTTTTGTTGCGTGTTTATTGTGTGGCAGGTATAGTAATAAGGTTATAGCAGTCAGCAGAGGAGCTTATAGGTGAATGAGAAAGGAAGAAAATAGCACGTCAAAGAGAAGGACTGCTGGAATCAAGAGTAAGTTTTCAATTTCAGATATCCTTTAAAAATCATAAAAATAAAGTAGAACTTGTAAAGACAAAGCTGTTAGGTAGTCACAGTATATTAAGTAAGTGAATTGAGAGATTTTCTTCTTCATTTCAGGAAATTGTTGCTTTCTTTGTATTCCTGACCCCATAGTGGGTATTGTTATTATTACCACTACTTACTTAATGTTTTAGTCACTTTCCTCCTTGCTGGGAAAAAATACCTAACACTCACCACATAAAGGAGGAGAGGTTCATGTTTCAGTCGTCTGTCCTTGCATAGTCTGTTGTGTCCAAAACAGAATGGGTGGCATAGACCCATGGAGGAAGAGTAGCTGCACACCACGTGGCAGCCAGGAGTCAGCGAGTAAAGGGAGAAGTCAGAAAGAGATCTTTTCCAAGTCACATCCACAGGGACCTGTTTCTTCTGACAGAACCTACCTTTCGTATCTCTCCCATCCATATGCCTTAGAAGCCTCACTTTTGAGCATAGAAGCCTTGGGAGGACATTTCAATATACACTGTAACACTTAACATTTGTTGAGGGTTTATCCTAATGCACTCATCTTGCTATTTGCGATGTTATGTAGATCCTAAAGGTAGGAGTTACATCATGCCATTTTATTCATGACAGTAACAAACTCAGGGAAGTTAAGGAAAGCCTTTTTTACCTAGTAGGGGCAGAGTCTTGATTTGGACCCAGGAGTCCAAATTCAGAGTTTCATTCATCTTTGCCAAGTATGGTAAGCTGAATAACCTTTTTACTCATAAATTTGCTTTGTTTTCATTAATTTGCGAAACTTTTATGAACCTATCTTTGTTTAAGCTAAACCACTTTTCACTCTCTTTTGCCACAAAAATGCCTGCCACTAATTCAAATAAACCTAATTAGAAAAAAATTGTTTAAATCAGTACTTTAAAATTTGATACGGCAAAGTATTTGGTAAAGTATAATTATATAGAATTCATTTGTCATGAATTAATGTCATTTGTGTATGTGTGCATGTGTATGTGTGTTTATGTGTGTGTGTGTGTGTGTATGAAATGCCTAGAACAGCGCTTGCTGTGTAGTAGCTCATCCATAAATGTTATTAATAGGCCCAAAAGAGTGCTTTAAATGGACACTTTTGTAATCTGATTCACTAACCTCAGCAATAACCAGGACAGTATGTTCATGTAGATCTTCCCAATTTGAAGGTACTTTCCTTTGATATATCTCCAGGGTTTGTATATTGAGTGGTGGCCCTCAGACTTCAGCATCTATCAGAATCACCTGGAGTGCTTAGTAAAAGGCAGTTTGCTAGACATGACTCTCACAGTTTCTGCTCAATATGTGTGGGGTGGTGTCCAAGCATTTTCCTTTCTAGCAAGAGCCCAGGTGATATTTTTGCTGCCGGTTTGTCTACCACACTTGGAGAAATGCTCCTCTGAGGAAGTGACACAGTTTCTAATTGTTGGTGTTTTCTTACAGGTCCAGTTGGACTTACTGTGTTGATAGCATTGATGTTGCTGAATTTATTATATGGTCTTTATAAAATACTTTAAAGAAGATTGGTTTGTACATTTATGGGTCACTGTGCTTGCTGTTTAGGAAGTTTCCTAAAGGTTACTCAAGGATTACTTCTAATTGCAGGTTAAAATTTGTTTTTTTTTCTTCAACACAAAAAATGGGGGTTTACATTTTAGAGGCGAAGCATTGTGTCTTAGAATATATTTTATAAGGCTGTCTTATGTTATAATTGATATCTGAGAAGTCCTGAGTGTCAGGATAATGTGGCAAATTAAAAATAGTAAGTGTAAATTTTATCTTCTTTAGTTCTTGTTAGGAATCCTTTTATAACTATAACTTGGTAGGCTATAACTAAGTAGAGTTTGGTGCTTTCATTCACTTACAAAGTTTCATTTAGAATTATGCCAATATAACAATTTTACCTTTTCCTTTTAAAGCACAGCTTATATTTGTGGAATATGATACTATGGAGTGGTTATTCTCTCAAAGGAGAAAAGGCAGTCAGAAAAATCTTCATCCCTGAGATGACAATAAAGTGTTTTTTTATTCAGTGATTTCTATATATATGCCATTCTGTGCCAGATACTATGGCAAAAGTAGGTGCCCATGTAGTTGATCATGTACAGTGAGGGGCTTAGTATGGTCTAATTATGTAATGAGGACACTGATAAATGTAATGCAATCTTATGAATTAATACTATGTGTAGATCCATGTTCTACTGTCTTACTTTGCTTAAACACATCTGGAACTTTAGGTGTGGTTTGGAAGTAAGGAAGAAACTAGCTTCAGTCTGGAAGTAGAGGGATCTGCTGTTGAAAGGTGTTGCTTTATTTACATATGAGGCTTAATACATTGGGTGAAAAGATGTCTCCACCATGATGTTAGTTCATCCCAACTATAATGTAAGAACCTGGAAGGGCAGGAAACTCTCTGTCTTGTCTGAACTCTGCCATAAGGCTGAACACAGCATCTAGTGTGTACTGAGTAAATAATCTTCAATTATTTGTTACAAAGATGATTTGTTTTATTACTTAAATTTCCAGAAAGCAGAAAGAATCACCAGTGCAATTATTTTTTAAGTTTCTTCTTTTTTAAATTGAATTCTTTATTGGTACAATTTATATACATCTCAAAATCACATATAACATTGGGAAATTTGTACCAGTATATGCCACAAGTTAATTCTCATTTTTACCTATATCCCTACCCACTCCCCCCTCCTCCCCCCTTTATACATGCTCTTTTATTTTCTTTCTGTATCATATTTATTCCTGCAATTTTTTTTTTTTTTAATGGTACCGGGGATTGAGCTCAGGCCCTTGTGTGTCCCAAGTTGGTGTGGTACCACTTGAGCTAAATTCCCAGCCCCTGAAAGAAGTTTTAAATGGAGAGGTCTCTGTTTTACATAACAAGAGCTTTGTAACACCTGGGTAATAATGGCAAACAAATCCATAAGCTTCTACTTATTTGAATTATACTACTTAAATGTGTAAGAAGAGACTGCATGGGATTTACTGTTGTACTTTCCTTTGTAGATGAAGAGCCAAGATATTTTCAGCTATTGACCCAGCTATATATTCCTATCTTCTTATTTATTTTATTTAACAAAAATTATGTTACAGTGATTTTTTTTTTCCTAAGTGAGACCTTTCTTCTCTTTTCAGACTAAAGCATGGTAAGGACCTGGAGCGAGAGAGGGCTGCAGCCAATGAGCAGTTAACCAGAGCTATCCTTCGAGAGAGGATATCAAGTGAGGAAGAACGTGCAAAGGCAAAGCACCTGGTAAGTTGTAAAGATTTCTTGCTTATGTGGAAATCCCTGATGTTTGGGAAAACCTAAGTACCCTGTGCCCAGTTTTAGTTTATATTCTGCCTAACAAAATGGATACGTCTATGCTGATTTTTAGTGTTGAGGATTCTCATGATCTTTTTTGCTTAGACTTTCTCGAGTTTGGGCCCTTATAAGTAGCTGACAATTTAAGATTAAAACATTAAGGACTTTAAAGCAGTTAACTTCAGAAATATTGAAATAAACCCAGGCCAGGAAGTACATGATTATAATCCCAGCACTCTGGAAGTCTAATGCAAGATCACAGGTTCATGCCTATCCTCTGCAAATTAGTGACTGAGTGAGATCCTGTAGCAGAGTAAAAAAGAATAAAAAGTGCTGAGGATGTAGCTTATTCCTAGAGAATGACTTCTCAGCCTTCTACCCCAGTACTACGAAATAAATGTTGAAGTAAATATACATGTACAGACACATGTATATGTATCACTTCTGCAGATATATGCCTGGTTTGCTTTTTACTCCCTTGGTTTTGTTTTTATGATCTTTGAAACCTCTGGAACTGTCAGCCTCACCTTTTTTCCTCTTCCTGTTGGCCACTACCAGGTATTCGTTTAGGCATACTGCAGCAAAGGTGCCTGAAGGTTTGGTCATTCAACTCTGGGCTTCAGAAAGAAGAAAATGTCAAGGGCCTTGGGGAATAATCTTTTTTAAGAGATTTAACTTTGTAATAAAAGATTTTTTAATTTTTCAAAAGATTATATAAATATTTTTTCTTTAAGAAAATATATAGAAAAGGAGAAAGTTTAAAAGGCACCCATAAATATGTCCTCACATAATCTGTCCTTCTGATATGGTTTACACTGTAGTGTGTTTCCTTCTAGAATATGTTTTCTGAGTTTATTATATATTTTAGAATATAGATTATGCCATATCTGGTATATAGCATCATGAACATTTTCTTTTTTTTTGCTTTTTGGAGACAGGGTCTCACTTTGTAGTTCAGGCTGGCCCTGAGCTCACTATGGTGCCCAGGTAAGCCGCCACAAACTCAGCAATCCTCCTGTCTCTGCCTCCCGAGTGCTGGGATTACAGGCGTGAGCCACCACGCCCAGCATTATATGTGGTAACCGGGGATCGAACTCAGGTCCTTGCGCTTGCAAGGCAGGTGCCGGAACCACTGAGCTAACCCTCCGGCCCATGAACATTTTCTTACATAGTAGAACTTTTTTTCCAAAATGTACTTTTTAATGGTTAAATAATGTCCATTCTCTATTCCATATAATTTATTAAATAGTTGCTCATTATTAGATAGAAGTGGAGCTCTTTAGGTTGAAGCCTGTAGTCCTGACTGCACAGCCCCTTCTTTAGCCTTCCCAGACACAGCTTCTCAGAACTTTTAGTCCTTGTTGGAACACAGCTAGGAATGCAAGGGAGAGGGGAAATGGGAGCTTTAAAATTTAGAGCTCTGAATGCCAGTGGTCCTAGTATATAAGCAGCTGGGGATTTCTAAAAACTTTGTAAGAAAAGTGTCGATTTCTCATCCAGACAGTCTAGCTCTTTGTCCCTGCCCCTTCTCTTTTGCTGTAATTGCTTCAAACATTCATTAATTTTTGGAAGACTGCCATTTTTTTTCTTTCAGTTATTTTTAAGTTGACACTTAATAATTGTAAATGTTTATGGAGTACGATATGATGATTCAGTACATGTGTACAGCATGAAATGATCAAATCAGTAGTTAGCTTTTCACTGTCCATGAACATTTATTATTTTTTTGTTTTGGGGATCTTCGAAATTCTCTCTTCTAGTTCTATGCAAAACGTGTAATAAATTACTGTGAACTATTCTCTCATGTTCTCTACCTTGATCATTTCTTTGAAAAGCTAAGCTGTGATCATACAGAGAAAATGAAGGGCAGCAGTATCATTTCTTCAGTGACTAATCCTGGTCCCAGGCTGCATGAGTAAATAGTGATCCCAGTCAGAGGTGATAACCAAGAAAGAAAGGTCAGTTTGAAAAATGCTCAAGTTGAGGAAGAAGGGGTAGGAAGGGGGTAGAGCAGAATTATTAGTTTCAGTGGGCAAAATTCTGAGTAGGCTGTTCTCCTCTGTCCATTGCCATCTACCTCATGTTCTCTAAATACATTTCTCTCAACCTCTCTTCCCCTGAATTTGGCATGTTGTCTTGTTTACTTAGTTTAAAATAAAAAAAAAACTCATTAGGCGCACACTCACACCTTCATACACACACACACACACACACACACACACACACGCCTGCACAAAGTTTGAAAAGGGGAGAGTTTTTGCAACAAAATGCAGAAGTGTGCAAATAGTTCTTTACCAGAAGTAAGTCAAATACGATTTGGCTCAGTAGCTTATCTTCAGCCTGTTTTCTCTTTTTATCTAATAAATCTTGTCTATTGTCTGTCTTTTATTTTTTTTTAAATTTAGCTGGTCAAACATAAGAGACTGATATTGTGCATTCTGTGTTTTGTAGATTTTTTTCATACTGATTCAGAGATTGTGTAGTATAAATGGCAAATTACAGTACTCACATCTCCTGAATTTCACCATCTATCATAATATTGGCCAGATAGAGTCGTGAAAGTATGTAGGAACTAAAAGATTTTATACAGTGGCATGAAATCTGATTCACAGGATCTTTCTGAGTTGAGTGTATATTTGGTGTATCGTGGCCCTGAAACACGTCTGCCGATGACAAATTAGGTAATAGATAGTTCCCAATTTATTTACCAAATTTATTCATTTATTTTTATTTTGCTGTTGCAGAAGATATGCACTTGTTGGATAAAGATCAGAAAGTAATCTGAAAAGTATTAATATTAACTGAAAGTAC
This sequence comes from Thryonomys swinderianus, assembly GCA_004025085.1. Classification (NCBI taxonomy): domain Eukaryota; kingdom Metazoa; phylum Chordata; class Mammalia; order Rodentia; family Thryonomyidae; genus Thryonomys; species Thryonomys swinderianus. Next base: position 24,088 of record PVIC010014557.1, on the reverse strand, counting down.
CACTATGAGATGACTTTATTAATACTTATATTTTTTAATAATTATTCTTGCTTTCCACTGTTTGTATAAGATATTTATATTCATGTGTGTGACTGTATTTTCTGAATCAGTGAACATACTTTTGTGCTCTTAAATTACCTTCACATTTGAAAATATTTAGATTATATAGTGAAATTATTTTATAATAATAATGTTTTTGTATGGTCACTTTCTAATGATTGAATGTATTTCAAAGAGTTTTCCCCTAATGATTAAAATAATGCAAGCAAGCTTGTTAAGAGAAAGTTTTGAAAATGTAAAAATTAACAAGAAAGTAAATACTGTAATTTTTTCATCATTTTTATATTTTGAAACATAAAGCAAAGCATGCTTGAAACTAGAAATTTTCTGGCTTTTTTGGAATTTTAATTATTTTTGTATACATAATGAGATCCCTTAAGGATAGGACCTCAGCCTAAACATGAAATTCATCTGTGTTTCATATGTTCCATATAAATACAGTCAAAGATAATTTTATCCGGTATTTTTATCACACATCTGCTTTTGACTGTGATCTCTTACATGAAGTCATATGTGAAATTTGCCATTTGTGGCATTATATCAACCCTGAAAGTTTTAGATTTTGCAACATATCCAGTTTGTACATTAAAGGTGCTTAACCAGTGCCATGAAGGAAAACTATTCCCTTTCCCCCAATTTTCCTCCCCATTAACTGTTGACACTAAATTCTGTCTCTTTAGGTGTGAGTCTAGGCTGTTCCTTGCACAGTTGTTCTGGCAGCTAACTTTATTGGAATACTTTTTTTTTTTTTTTGAGACAGGGTCTCGCTTTGTAGTTCAGGCTGGCCCTGAGCTCACTATGTAGCCCAGGCAAGCCTTGAACTCAGCAATCCTCCTGTCTCTGCCTTCTGAGTGCTGGGATTACAGGCGTGAGCCACTACACCTGGCTATTGGAATACTTTTAAGAGTAGAGTCATCATGGCCTTGCCATGAATATTTTAAAGGATCAGATCACAATTTTCCCTTTTAGAATAAATGCTAGTATTGCAGTCAGCTGATTTTATTCAGAGGTTTTGGAGATGCAGTTCATAAATGATTTTTACCTCTTAAAACATTAAATGAATTTCACCTTCACGGTACGCTTCTTACAGTAGGAGCAGGAAAGCACCTCTGTAGAGAGTGAAGACTAATTAACAGAACCAAGAAATCTATAAATTAATGCAACTTGGCATTTTGTGTATCTTTATGGTTTTGTATGTTCAGCATGCTATATCACTAGACTTTTTTCAATTAAGAAATAGTAGATTCATGTCATTTTTGTCTTTGCAGCCATATTTGTTTTATTTTTTAATATTCCAATTAAAATTTCAACTCACTAATTTTTCTGTATTATTCAATTATGTTGGTTAATGTTAGTAATTTCTTATTCATTATGGAACTATTTAAGTTTCAGCTTTTAAAAACTAAATGCTAAGCTAATTATTTGCTGTGTTAGTTACTTTTCTCTCATTATTGAGACAACGTACCTGACACATAGTGTTACAAAGGAAAGGGTTTATTTGGCTTATGGTTCATATAGATTTTAGTTCATAGTTACCTGGCTCCAAGACAGGAATGACCAACAGGCCTCCTAGAGGAGAATCAACATGGTGCACAACAGGTGGTGAAGGCATCAAGAAAGGCAGTTCATGGTGCCCGTGTGGTTGTAATGGAAACAAGGGAGAGAGAGTTTAATAGTATCTTTCTGTCCCTTTTATCTTATCCACACTACTAGGACTTGGTACCAAACTAATCACTTACTGTAGTGGCTTAGTGATCACATGCCCTCCACCTCAGCATCATGTTTCAGATTCGACTATCTGATAAAGTCCCACTTCATCTGCATGAAGCTTTTGGGAGACATCTAAACACAAACTATAACACTTACGTAAATCAGTATTCACTTAAGTATTCTGAAGCTTAAAAACTTAAACATGAGCCAGGCTTGTTTGGGCTACATAGTGAGCTCAGGGCCAGCCTGGACTACAAAGCGAGACCCTGTCTCAAAAAAAAAAAAAAAAAAAAAAACTTAAACATGAGGGCTGGAGATTTAGCTCAGTGGTTCTGCTGCCTACCTCTCAAGCCCAAGGTCCTGGGTTCAATCCTGGTAACCACGTACAATGCTGGGTGTGGTGACTCATGCCCACCAGAAATCAATACCACATACCACAGTGCTGGGCGTGGTGGCTCACAGTTGTAATCCCAGCACTGGGGAGGCAGAGGCAGAAGGATTGCTGAGTTTGAGGCTTGCCTGGGCTACATAGTGAGCTGAGAGCCAGCCTGAACTACAAAGCGAGACCCTGTCTCAAAAAAAAAACCAAAACAAACAAAAAGAAAAAAACTTAAACATGAGTTTCCTTCACTCTTAGAACACAAATTTATCGACTGCCTAATGAATGAAAATTACTGTGCTAGCTATTAAGTATGTATAAATGAAAAATATACAGTTCTGTCCCTCAGGGATTCACACTGTAAAATGCAGAAGAAAGATATATTTAAAAATAATGCTTATACCTGGTGTGGTGACAAACTCCTGTAATTCCAGTTGCTCTGGCAACTGAGACAGAAGGATTACAAGTTTGAGCCTACCTTTGGCAACTTAGCAAGACCCTCCCTCAAAATATAATAAAAGCCAGGAATGTTGCTTAATATACACAAACTCCTATGTCCAATTCCCTTGCCTACTAATGCTGCTATTGCTGCTAATGACAGTCGTGCTTAGAAGAATTATTTTTATTATAAAGCCAAATTACTTAGTTTTTTAAAGAATTCTCACTTTTGAGAAACTAGCATCTTTGCCTTTTATTTCCTTGCTGTACCTGCATTCATTCTTTTGATACATACCTAATAAATACCTAATATATGCCAGTACCAAACAAATAGCAAGCAGCTGATAGATGAGATCGGGCATGTTCAGGGTGATATGGCCGTAGATGCAAGCAGTTGATAGAATAAATGTATAATTTGATCTACTTAAGTCCTAGAAAAAAGTGGAGAATGGGAAGGATTTTCTGGGGAAATGATGCCAGAATTGAATCTTGAAGTATAACTAGGAATTAGTGACCCCACCCCAGATTGAGGAATGGAGATGGTACAGACTAAGAAACTTGTAGGCAAAAGTTTAGATTGATGGAGACAGTAGGGATTACAAAGAGTAGTTGAGAGGTGGGGATTTAGCTCAGTGATTCCAGCACCTGTCTCGTAAGCATAAGGTCCAGAGTTCAATCCGTGGTACCAAAAAAACCCCAAAAGAAAACCAAACAAAAAACAGAGTTGTTGAGTGGGAAGTAGAAGGCAATGAGAGTGGAGGGATGAGGCAGAATTAAGGATATAGAGATTATGCCTGTAAAGAATCTTGAACTAGATCTGCCAAAGTTTGCTAGGACTACTGAAATGATTAGGCATTTGTAGCTCTCTAGTGAAGAGTGAAGGTTAAAAAGAGGAAGACACAACTTGAAATATAGAGACCAGTGAGAGGCCTTGGATTAGTCCAGGTGATAGCATGTAGTGCCTGTGCTAGGGCAGTGTCAACAGGTCTGCAGAGAATAGATGAAAGGGTCCTTTAGGAAATACTACTAGGGTTTTAAGATTTGAGAGACGGTGGGTGGGTCATGGAGCTGTGTTCTGGTGACTGTGTCTGTCCTGGTCCCTTCTTCTCTGGCTTTCTTCCTGCATTTCTGCTTCCTGACTGCCGGGAGTGAGCAGTTCTACTCCATTCTGCCTCTCCACCGTGATGTTTCTGCCTCGGAGCCACCCGACCGTGGGCTGACACCTCTGACACTGGGAGCCCAATAAACCATTTTCTCTTCTAAGTTGTGTGTATCGGGCATTTTACCCTGGCAGCAGGAAAGCTGACTAATACAGTCAGCAGTTATTTATCATTTTAAATAGAAAAATTAATAGTCAACTCTCAAATATTTCCTGGGTTATGTGTTCATTATGAAATGTAATTACACAGTCACATGGAGGAAGGTCCTGGCCTCCGATACTGCATTAACTGTTTTGTGCAGCTTTGGCTGAGAATGTTAGCTTAGTGGGTACTTTGGCCTCTTCCTGCATTTTTTTCTCCATCACAAACTTGTCAGACACCTAGTATGTACAAGGTACTGTTAGTTGCTGGGGACATACAAGGTAATTCCATCTGGGTACATTTTCTTAGAGTCTCCAAGATTTTGCACTTTGGGTTTTCTTTTTCTACTTATTTATAATTTTTCATTTCATAAAACCTCAGACTGTTTAGGGAAACATAACACAAAAAAGGGCAGGTCAGTGCATAAATTTTATTTTTGCAAATTTAGGTAACTATTTAAGTGCTTCACAAATTTAAGTAAAACGTCACTTTTCATCGTCAGTCTCCTTTTTGTCTGGAATGCACCAGTGAAGCAATCAAGAAGAACTGATTAATTTTGAGCTGTGTGCTTTTCAGTTCCGTTTTCTTTGTGCTTTAAACTGTGACAGTTGAGATTTTATGGTAAAAAAGAAAAAGGTTTTAAATTTAGGATCTGGAGAAAAAAGCCCCCCCCCCCAAAATGGTAAGAGTTCCATTGGCATCCAAATATAAGAGTATTTCTGCCCAAGGGCGGAAGGTACACCTGAGATTGTAAGTTTAAAATGATCAACAAGGTTCAAGCTCCAAAGAGTTGCATAAAACAAGAGTAAAAGTGATCAGTTTGGGTGTAAACACTGTAATTATCCAGGGAAAAATGTTCAAGATAACAGCACTTATACTAGGTTCTTTTATTGTGCACTTAAAGATAATACATAGAAAATTTTCCTTTTTTATGCACTAACGTATTTTGATTATAATTTTATTAAAATTCTCCCTCTGACTATGAATTGTGTGGTGAATTTATTGCCATACAGATATGATCCCAGTTATTTGGGTATGAGTTGGGTCTTAGTATCTTTTTTTTTTTTTTTTTTTTTGAGACAGGGTCTCGCTTTGTAGTTCAGGCTGACCCTGAGCTCACTTATGTAGCCCAGGCAAGCCTGGAACTCAGCAATCTTCCTGCCTCTGCCTCCTGAGTGCTGGGATTACAGGCTTGAGCCACCAAGCCCAGCAGTCTTAGTATCTTTTGAGTGCCAAAAAATGAAGTTATTAACTTGAAACTTTTGCTTTTGAGTTGTTTAAATATGTAGTTTGTACCAGGTTTTGTGTGTACCTATAATCCCAGCTGTTTGGGAGGCTGAGGCAGGAAGATTACAACTTCAAAGTCAGCCTGGGCAGTATAGTGACATCTTGTCTCAAAATAAAAAGGGCTGAGGATGTATAGCTCAGCATTCCCTGGGTTCAATTGCCAGTACCACCACCACCAAAGAATATATAAATAAAATAGAAGAAAATCAATGTGTGTGTGTGTGTGTGTGTGTGTGTGTGTGTGTGTGTGTGTGTAGACACACACATAATTTCCATTTTACTTTTGAGGGACTTGCGGTGCTTGGATTTAAGATATTTTCCTCAAGGTTATTGGTGAGGACGCAATTTGGAATCCATCTGCAAGTCCTATTTGTGCTGACTTGCTCAATTAAGAACTGACCAGGAACTTCAAAGGGCAGCGTTCCCTAAAACAGGTGAGAGCAGAGGTGCACTGCATCATTTTGCCTCCTGTGCATTTGGATTCAGCAGGCCATTATAGTTTACAAGACAAAGCATTCATAGCCTATTTTCTCCTTGTATATTCTGTTTTATCATGTGTGGTTTTGCTTCCTGTGTATTAGGGCAACATTATAATTGTCAGCTGGAATGCACACAACCTATGAAGAGATTGGTAATCAGATATTCTGTGGAGTAGTGGTGAAGTATGTTTTCTGTTACAGTGGGAGAGAAAAAAATGTGTTTTGTTTCGGTTTGTCAGCCTCACCTTTACATGAAGAGCTCAAAGAATGAATAAGACTGCATACATATTTCAACATTGCTTGTTTGCAGAAAATTTGCCTGGATGAATATATTTATTTATATACTTTTTGTAGTATGGGGGATTGTACCGTGCTGGGCCTTTACTCAGAGCTACATCCCCAACCCTTTTACATTGGTTTTTTGTTTTCTGTTTGTTTGTTTGCTTGTTTTTTCAGTACCTGGGATTGAATTTAGGACCTTGTGTTTGCCAGGCAGATGTGGCACCACTGAGTTACATCCTTGCCCCCCAACCTTTTTTTTAATTTTTAATTTTAACATAGCCTCATGAAGTTAAGTTGCCCAGTTTGACCTTGAACCAGGTGAATATATTACTTAAATGTACATTGTTGAACCCCTGCTTAGCCAGAAATACATAGGATCTTAACATTCCTATAGCCTTAAAGAGTCATAATAGCATGTTGTTCAGAACATGAAAATGGCCTTGTTTTGTATTGGAGATTAAATCTTAACTTTCAAAATTGGGGAGCCTACCTGGTAGCAATTTAAAGGTGACTGGAATCCACATACGTTGCGTTTTTCTGAAACACTGTCTCAGTCCATATGACCTTATTTAGAAAGTGATTAGAGAAGAATACAGCACAGTTGTGTATAATGCTGTAGAAGTTCTCCTGGGACAGTCAGTCAATGACAGTTGTGGGGAGCATCTCTGCTAGAAATACCGTTATATTTTCATTTTAACAAATTTTTAAAAATTCCTCAACTTCTTTGCAATGTGGTTGGCTCAGGGCAGCTTTTGAGTGGTATCCTATGAAATAGCCTGCTATAAATAGCTTATTGACATCCTATCACTTAGGTCATTAAGGGCGTCCAGGTGAGATATGGAGAGCTCTGAGTAAAAAATCCATAGGTAACTAAGGTTCAAAAGGCTGGTTGTAATTCCATCTCTTTATAATGACTTGGCATTTATTGTTAATATATTTGCTTCACAGCCAGGTTGGAAATGAATTGTCATTAGGGTTTTGGAATTATACTGAACTGACATCATAATCTCATTTCCTACTGAAGAGGCTAAGAAATATGGCCCTCAGTGTTTGCTTTAACGTGTAACAAATTAAAAGTCTAACATAATTGTAATCAAGTCTGCCAATCCTGACAAATCCCAAGTAAGTGTTTTGCACATTATGTTTTCAATGAGACTATAAGGCTGTGAGCTCCCTTTGTTCTATAGCAATCTTTCCAGTTCGCCTTCTAGCAAGTCTCACAACTGTCAGTTCTCATACAGCCTTTGCGAATTGCTTTCTACCCATTTTGTATGGACCTGTGGTTTAGTGAATTTAGAAGAAAATTGAATAGCAGTATCATTTTTATGTGATATATCATGTGCAATGAGAGCTATTTTATTTTTGTGTTGTGGACATTAAGGAACTTTCCAGCTCAGTATTTGTTTCCTTTGCATATCCTTGTTTGTTTTGCTTAGGAATGATTCCTAAAAGTACCTTTTTATGTTCTTGATGATCTGAAGAATGCTCTGGTGATGTGTGTGGGGATGTTTGTTCTTTAGTGAAAGGGATTTCTCTTTATAACCAGAAAGTATTCACCATTGTTCAGTGTGGCTCATTCCACCTACTTTTTTCTTTGCTAACTGTAGTTTCAGGATGACTTTTGAAAATGCACAGGGGCAGAATTACCAAATGAAGTAAGACTTCCATTTTCTAGAGAGCAAGAATCTGTTTACAGTAAAGACCTGCTGTATTTATTACATACCTCATTTAGCTCATTCATCATTTTAATAGAAAAATGAGTCATTTAAGATGATTCTGAAATAATTTGAGGTAAGCTACATAGCCCTAGGCAGGGTATGATTTACTCAGACAGCACAAAGCTATTTTCAAAAAATACAATGGAATGATCAGCACCAATAATTTATGATTACTTATGGTAAATTTATCAGATATCTTCACTGTCATAGAAATTTGTTGGTTAAACATTTAGTTTAGAAAACTAGCTAGCTAGTTTTCTAGCTAGCTTTCCCCCTTCCATCTTTAATGACAAATGGTTACTAAGTTCCATACTTAGCTGAGTCTGAATATTTTCTGCTTATTCCAAATACTGAATGTTTAGTTCCAGATTTGTATTTAATATTCTCTTGGTAAGAGACATCACCAGTCAGTGTCATGGACCAGTTTTATTGGAGATTATAAAATCCTCTCAATATATATTTTCTGCTTAGTGATTAAATATTTTCCATGTATAGCCTGCTTGTTGCACTGGACCTACCTAACCATCAGTAACACTCTTGACTCTTAGGACATACACTGAGCTGATTGGTGGGAACCAAAATTCCAAACCCCAGAATAGTCACAAAACATTTCAAGCTAGTGTATAAAGCTCATGTACTTTCTTCATAATAGATTCATAACAAAAATGATTGATATTTCTTGTCAAGTCTTTTCATTTAATTAAGAGCTTTCACATCTAGTATCTCATCTAGTATTTGATATGGAAAGGACATTTATCATCAGAGATAATATAGCAAATATAGAAAGATACTATTAATCTAAAGGTTGGAGAGAAATAGAGCCAGGACTTATGTGGTGTTATTATGGGTCAGATTTAGCAAATTTATTATTACTATTTTTATTTTAACCTGTAATGGGTTTGATTCTTTCTCTTAGTGTCTTATTTTTCTGTCATTGCTGAGACAAAATACTTGACACCCAAAGCCAAATGAGGAAAGGTTTATTTGGCTCACAGTTCACAGAAGTTTCAGTCCGTAATCTGCTGGTTCTGAGGTAGGGTGACTGAGGGGCAACAATTTAGGGTGGTGGAAGACAGCAGAAGCAACAAGAGAAGGGGAAGAAGGGCCCCTCAACAGTCTTTCTGGTCCTTTTGTCTTAAGCAGATTACTTAGGGCACATAGCACTCATACCCTCAATCCTAGCACTCTTGAGCTTGGCATTACATCATGAATCAATTCCAAAAAGCCCCTCCTATGACTGCATAAGGTTTGAGGAAACATCAAGAGACAAACCATTAAAAATTAGAATGCGGGTGCTGTTTGGGAGAGGCACTTGGACAAAGCAGAAATTTACTCCAGATGTAAGTAAAGACAACTGAAAGTATGATGTACTTACATAGGAAATACAAAGACATCATGGATATAGGCCTACTCAGCATAGAGGTAGGCAGCCTTCTCTAGTAGGCCTATCTGTGTGTTGTGCAGTGAAGCAATATGTTCATAACCACAACAATGTCAGGGATTAAAAATTGTTTAAGAGCAAGACATTGAGTAATACATAATAAAACTACAATTTCTATGTGAATCATTTTAAATTTAAAAGTTTTGACACTTTAAGTTATAAATTTCAGTATTAAAAATTGGCTCATGTGAGTCTTTCCACTACAAAGGAACTAATTAAGTACTGTTATGTAGGTTTAGAAAGTCATTTTTAATGTCTTTGAAAAGGTTTGCTATGGGCCTATTATACTTTGGAGAAAACATATCCCTTTTTGTCTAAAGTATGTCATTCAATTATTTTTCTTACCTTAGACACTGAAAAGAAGCATTGATCTGTCAGGATGTTAAGGATAAAAAGCTTGCCACCATAGATACCCCCCTGCTATGCCCCTGGTATAAGGAGTTAAACCAGGGTACCATGTGTGCTAGGCCACATGTCCTGCCACTAAGCTGTATTTTCCCCTTCTCTTTTTAAAATTTTTCTTTTGACATAGGTATCTCACTGAATTGCTTGGGGTGACCTCAATCTTGCCACCTTTCTACCTCAGCATCCCAGGTAGCTGGGCTTATAAGTTTAATGCGGCACCTGATGGGTGGCACATTTCCTGGGAACAATAGATTATTTTTAAGAGTAAATGTGATTTATGTTAGCATATCCATTTTACTCATGCAGTGGATTTAATCAAGTGTTTACTTTTAAAGTTAAATTTTATGGGAAATTTGAAGAAAAGATATGGTACAGGTTTGTCTTGTAAAGTCAACTTTTAATAGAGTTTCAGTATGCTGTTGAGCGTTTTGGAGATTTGTTGAATTAAAGAATAAAACTAAGGATGTAGTGATATAATCATTAATGTATTTTCTAATTGGACTTTCTAATTTCAGGAGTAATTTTTATTGACATTATGTTAATGTGTTAAAATTAGTTTTTTTCTGAAAAATAAGCTGTGGCAGAGTGAGAGACAAGAGCTAGTAACTGATTTTTAGTTGATGTCTACTACTGCATGAATTTAAAATAAGTATAAACATTGCTAGATTGTGGGTCTTTGTATCTTATTTGTATTCCCCATGATAAAGGTTAATAACACTTAATATTTTAGTATTTCTTGAAGAGGATGTGGAGAAGAGAGGAGAAAGGATTGAGGATGAAGGGGATCAAAATGATCAAATGTTATATACTAATACTTTAAAATGAATGTAATTATGTGTTACAAGCATACAAGTTTAAAAAAACTTTCTTAAATTTTTTACGTTGAAATAATCTAGAAAAGTTTCAGAGTAGTACAAAGAACTTGAGTCAGATTTATCTTTCTTTAAATACTCACCACATTCGCTTTATCATTTTCTTTTTGTGTACATACACACAATTTTTTTTTTTGTTTTGAGACAGGGTCTCACTTTGCAGTTCAGGCTGGCCCTGAGCTCACTATGTAGCCCAGGCAAGCCTCAAACTCAGCAATTCTCCTGTCTCTGCCTCCCGAGTGCTGGGATTACAGACGTGAGCCACCACGCCCGGTACATACACACAATTTTGTGATTGGTGGGGGAAACCATTTTGCATAGGCTGCAGACATTTTATAGACACCATTTATTCCTTAAACCTTTTTACCCCTTAAAAGTCATTTGTTTCTTATGTAACCACGGAACTTAATAACCATTTTGTCTTTTCATCCAGATTCTAATTTTTAATCAGTTTATCCAACAATATTCTTTATAGTAGGTTTTCCTCCTTACGTAGGATATCTTCTATTTTTAAAAATTTCCTTGAAAACATAATTTGCAGAAAATAACAGTAAAATGAGAATACTGTGTTAACTTTAGATTATGAACTCCTGCTGTCACTGCTAGAGCTGTAGATAGAAGAAAGTAGGGTGAGCAACAGAAAAAGAGGGCATTCATCCAAATAGATTAATGTCCTACATCGAGAGTGAGTTGGGAAAAAGTAATTGTTTTGGTAGTTTCCTTTGTACGACCAGGCATCTGAGTTGTATCATTAAACACCATTAGAGAGTGAATTTCTTTCTTACTTTTGTTCAGGTTTTTAGCAGAAATTTTATCTGAAAGAGCTTTTTTTCTCTGTCCCTGTACCTTTCTTTCCAGGTCTCACTCTATGTCATTTTAGACAAATTGCTTCCTTTTCTTTATGCCCTTTGTTTCCATCTGCTTAAAGTGAGGACAAGGTCTTTAAAGTATTTCTCTTTCAAATCTATTACCTTGATGAATAAATATATAAATACAATGATTCTTAGAGAATTCAAAGTTCTGTATACTTATAAATTGACTTTTCAAAAAGTAATTTTGTTTTTTGAATGGGTTACCAATTCCAAGAGTTAATCTATTCTAATTTTCTTTAGTTATTAAAAAAGTCCATTTCAAAAAAAGAAAGACAGTTAAAATTGGAAGCTTCTATTTTCTTCATAAAATTGAATTTTTATTATTGAATACTTACTCTGATTAGTAGAAGTGCTTTGGTCACAGGCACAGGACTTAGAAAGTCACTATTGAAAGAGTCAAATGAGTTCCTTGGAAACCAGAGGGTGAGTCTTTCTACTAAAACATGTTTATTGATATAGACTGAAAATTCAGAGCTTTGTTCATAAAGTAGGCATTTTAAAATGTGTACAACCAAATTTAAAGAAACAGAAATGGATCTTTATACCATTATAAATGACTATTAAATAAGTATCTTACATTTAGAACAATATGTATGAACCTGGAAGACATACTAAATAAAATGAGCCAGACACAGACATACAATTACTATGTGATTTCATATATGTAAGGTAAAAGATTCAAACACATAGAACAGAGAATTCAAAGGTGGTTGCCATAGGGTTGGGATTTGGGGAACTGGGGAAATGTTAGTCAAAGGGTACTATCAGTTATGAGATGAAGACGTTCTGTGGTTACAATGTGTAGCACAGTAATTGTAGTTATTGATACTATGTTGGGTGCTTGAAATTTGCTATGAAAGTATTAAATTTTTACCTTGCACAAGTAGGCAAACTATGAGATAATAAGTGTCTTAATTAACATGATTGTGGTGATCATTTACAGTGTATAATAAATATAGGTATTGTGCTATTCACCTTATTATATATAACTTTTGTCAATTATATTTCATTTAAATTGGGAAAAAATAAGTGGGGAAACCATAAATTATGACCTAAATTGTTATACTGTCTCTTGGCCCACAGATTTCTTTTTAAATGCTTATTTTTTCTTTATTTCTGTTCAACTCATTAAAACACATTTTTAATTTTTGATGTGATCATTGTATTTTCTGTCTTGTCTCTTTCTGAGATAATTTTTTTCATCTTTCCTAAGACACCTTTGCCCTACCTTGAATTTGTTGTGTATGTACAAAAGCATCATTTGAATAGTCCTTTTCATGGATGAATGACAGAGTTTATCAGTGTTTCAAAGTTAGGATTTTTTTTTTTACTTCCATACAGAATTCAATATAGTATAGACTGTTTTAGTTCTAACCTTGAAGGCATCAAAAAAAAAAAACACAAGTATTAAATAACATCCTTCTTTAGAAAACGGCATATTTTAATTGTATCTCCATCTTATTGATAGTTTGCAAGACACACCCATTGCAGTGTACATGCTCTGCATGTATGCTATAATTTGCTTCCCACATGCTCTTCTTTTTCCTCTCTTTGAATAAATATATATACACATACATACATACATACATATATACACACATATATTTTAAGTTTCAAGAACATATGTACTGGGCCTGTAGAGTGACACAACAAAAGCAGACTCTTGAAGCAGTCAGGGTTTGTCCTTGTAAATGGCATGGTACAAATGCATGCAGTGAATTAAAATATGTTCACCCTGACAGGAATCCTTTACTTGAAGTGAAAAAACTGCCATCAATTCAGATTGCAACAAAGGTGGCTGCTGTGACAGAGCAACTTGCCAATATAACTTGTTTCTTGGGCTTCGTTCTGGGGCACATTTGTTACCTGATTCTCAGCCTTGAGTTGGTTATAATCTGGTCTTGGCATGCTCTTCTCTCCAGAATACATCAGTGTCCATGTTTCTTTGGCTTTTCTCAAGATTTACAGGGGTGGTGGTTGTGTGAGGTTAGCTTTTTGTCTGGCAAGTAGCAAGCCTGTTTGAGCTCCCTAATCAATAATGGTAAAATAACTAGAAATTGATCCACACTGGCTGTAAATCCATCCATGCATTTCTATTAAAGTCTGTCATCAGAGAAGCTGTCCAAAGGACATTCTGTTCCCCCATCACCAAAGACAGGACAGAAACAAGTAACAGGCAATTGTGTATTAAGGGAATGCTCTTATACTGTTTGCAGTTGATACAAGGCTTTGGGGCTGTTTCTCTAAATTTGTGGTACATATTTTATAGAAGGCTGAAAAAGTATCAGGTATGTGAGTAGAAACTAATTTGGAGGAATGATGTTAAATTGAATTCTACTTGTACTTTCACTGCGCTGCCCTGACTTCTTCCTCTTCTCTGCTTGGTATGGACTTCTTATTTCCCTTTTTCTTAAAACAGAATGAAGGGGAGAGGATTGACTTAAAGGGATAAGTACAGTAGTATTTAGTTTGATGTGATTACATAGGTGTTTAATTTCAAAAAGCTGGTACACGTGTTGCTTGAGCAGAAATGGTGCTGAGCGGAAGCATGTACCTTGTTACCGTCGCCCAGGAGGCTGAGGTAGGAGGGACTTCTTGAATGTAGGATTTAGAGGGCAACCCTGAGGAACATAGTAAAAGCCCTGACTCTGGCCAAAAAAAAAAAAAAAAAAAAAAGAGGAAGAGAGAAATACAGAAAAAAGGGGAGAGAAAGAACACAGAAGGATATTAGAGGATGTTTATGAAAGAAAAGTACATGTTCTTGTCTCCCAGTTATCAAGATAATATCTCATAGTTTGTTGGATGTTCACTTTGTCACTATAGGTATGTTTTAGGGTCTACAGATTCTGGCTGGTTAGAGACTCTTTGTTTAAGGAGGTCTATCTGGACTTAGGGGCTGCAGTAGATTCTTACACTTCAGTGACTTAAGAGAGAAACTGTTGTTGTGCTAAAGCTTAAAACATACGAAGTGCCTGTAGAGTGTTAACTGAGTGTCACCGATTTGAATATAGCTCAAGAATGGATATGATAATCCTTATATTTTGTCTTTAAAGTATCAAAATGATTAATATCATGAAACATGTTCATATTATGATCTTTTAGTAGCATAAATATCAGAACACTAATGTCTAAAGATTTACCCAAAAGGCTTAGTGGTATGATTTTTCTTTTTAATATTTTATGCTTTATTTTTAATATTCAAGACTTTATTCTCTTGACTTAGTCTCATTTAAAACTCATTTCTGTGTTTGTCTCAGTTCCAGAAATAAGCACTAATTTGTGTATTTAAAATACAAAAATACATCATCAGCCAAGGGTAGAAGAGATTTAAAAAGATAACCTGTGATTGTGTCCTTTCATCCCTAACAACTGTCTAACCCTGGTAAGTGTTGGCCTCTCATGGCGATGATGGTAGTAAACTCTCCTTTTATGTTCCTGTCCTCACACATTCAGCTCACAAATCTTACCAAAGAGTCAGTCCTCCAGTTATGATGTAGGTTTTCGTAAAATGTGAGGAACAATACTGATGAGTACCTGCTTCCCAGGGCTGGAGGGAAAGATCTCCTTCACAGGCTGAAGGTGCTGGTGGGTGATAGTTGGGGTCTTATGACTCAGTGGGGCTCAGTGCTCAGACCTGTCTAGAGCAGAGCTTTGCTGACTCCTAGTACTACTTTTGATAACCCTATTGCATGTTCCTTTGATGTCTTTTCCTCAGAGAGGAAAGTTATCTCTGTGATACATTGTGACTCTCGATTCCTGAGGAATTTTGGGGGAAAAAAGAGCGTGCAGCTAGCTGTTAATATTACAGGAAAATAAACTGTGCTTAAAGTTATACTTTCACTGAATAAAGTTCAACTGAAGTCTGGCAAGCAGTATAGATGCCCAGAAGAGAGGAACCCAGAGAGGCTGATGGAGAGAGAATCCATTATAACAGGACAGAGATTATTCCCTTTCTTTGCCCCTCAGTGGCCGTGGCTGCTGCTACCCTGTTGCCTTTTCTACTCTGGTGCCTTGTAGAGTGACAGGTCTGTACTGCAAGAGCAGTTGGTTCAGCAGCTGTGGACTTCCCTTGTCTCTGAAGATTGCAGAAGCCCTTTTTTTGTGGAGATGCTAAAGGTGGCACAAGGAAGACCTGTCACTTCTTTTTACCTCTCAACCACTTATCAAAAAAATTGTTTCAAAGAACAAAACAATTTGTTCCTGGATCAGTGCCTTAAGTGAACGCTTGACCTGTCTCCTGTCTCCCAGCTCTTGTGGTCTCTTTTAGATGTTTGTAAACTGCAGGGCTGGCAAAAAGTGCTAGTTTCATGGGTGTAATTGGAACTTTCCAGGCACCAGAGCTATGCAGTATAAGATGTAGGTGACACAGCGTTCCTATGGCCTCGTTCATTCAGTTGACTCCCAGCACATGCTTGAGAACTCATAGATGAGTGCAGCTCCGTGCCAGCCCCTGCATTGTGGGAGGTAGGGTGTGAGATGGAGCCTGTAATGAGCACTACCACACCACCGTATTACAAAGTAAGGTGGACTCCGAGTGCTTCTGGGCATGTGGTAGGCACACCCTGCTTCTTTAGCCCTCCTCACGCTGGTTCCTTATCCCAGAATGTCCCTTTCTGCTTTTCCACCCATCATCTGCCCTCTAATTTAATGTTTGTGTTTCTTCTCAAAGTATAATTTAAATATTTCCTTCTTTGTAGAGCTTTTTTGATTTCTTAATTTAGGAATGATCTCTGCCCATTTTCTCTTTACTTCCAAAACCCATTGTTCATACTTCTTATAACTTACCATCTATACTAGGAATGTGGAAGGAGGCACTCTTTTTTTTTTTTTTTTTTTTTTTTTGCTTTTTGAGACAGGGTCTCACGTTGTAGTTCAGGCTGGCCCTGAGCTCACTATGGTGCCCAGGCAAGCCGTTGCAAACTCAGCAATCCTCCTGTCTCTGCCTCCCGAGTGCTGGGATTACAGGCGTGAGCCACCACGTCCGGCATTGTGGTATGCGGCGTTGATTGTTGGTGGGCATGTCTCCACGCCCAGCTTTATATGTGGTTACTGGGGATCGAACTCAGGTCCTTGTGCTTGCGAGGCAGGTGCCAGAACCACTGAGCTAACCCTCTGGCCCTGGAAGGAAGCACTCTTAATTATGCTGGGATAATGAACATAGACTGAGATGTTCCAAGCAAACCAGGAAATATGATCACACTGTTTGTAACTTTTACCCTGTATAATCTTGTCTGGTACCTGTTTCTCATTTTCGGGTGTGCTTTCAATTTGGAGTGTGACAGCAGAAAAAGGCCATACTATTTATACTTGCATTTCTATACAGAGTTCATCACTCCTTACTGAATAGAATTTACAGTGTCCATATTAAATGCCAGATGTTGGGCATGCCTTCTGGACACCCCAGGATATCTGGAAGTCAGATAGGGGAAGAGACAGAACAGGGGTCAGGGAGACTCAGCTTTGGTGTGGCTCTTTGGGTTGTCCCATAGGCCAGGTCTTGAGATGATGGCAATTTGGAATTTATTCTGGGCTGCTGTTCTGTTAGCTAGAACATGAAAGGAGAGTCCTCAGTAGTGGTGTGGGAGGTGGAAGAACTGTGTTTCATGGGTGGTCCACCTAAGTGGGCACAGAAGCTCAGCCAGGGTGAGGAAGACAGCCTCCTTTGAGGCTGGCAGAGAGTAGGCAGAGGACAAGACCCTGTTTCTATAGGCTACAGGTGGTGTCTTTAGAGTTTTCATTACATCTGAATACCTCTTGGCAGTCAATTAATAGCATTTGAGAAGTTCATAATCATTTAAGTGAGACACTAAAAGTTAGGTAGAGGACTCTGTAAGGTTCTTTTTTTTTAATTGAATTCTTTATTGGTACAATTTATATACATCTCAAAATCACATATAACATTGGGAAATTTGTACCAGTATATGCCACAAGTTAATTCTCATTTTTACCCATATCCCTACGCACCCCCTCCTCCCCCCTTTATACATGCTCTTTTATTTTCTTTCTGTATCATATTTATTCCTTCCCCTCATCACATTCCCACACCAAGTTTCCTATAGAAATATTCCACTCTATAAAAGCTATCCTACTTTCTAGAACTCATTTGCATCTACAGGTGTTCACACCAAAGAGAAGATCCGGAAATTGTCTATCTGTGATCTATTGATTTCACTTATTAGTATATCCTCCAGATGTCTCCATTTGCGCCTAAATGGATCGATCTTGTCATTCTTTATGGCAGAGTAATACTCCATTTTGTAAAAAAACCACATCTTCTTTATCCACTCTCCAGTTGATGGACATTTGGGTTTTTTCCAAGACTGAGCTATCACGAACTGAGCTGCTATGAACAAGGGTGTACATACCCAAAAGAACTTAAAAACTCACATTGGAAAGACAGATGTAAGGTTCTTTTTATGGACTAAGAAATTCTGTGATGAAGAGTCTACATGATGTTAGTTCTTAGCCCTTTCACATATAAATGAAGGAACTTGCCATTTAAACAGTCCTTTCCATTGGCTAGAGCAGGCAACTACTGGTATAATGAAGTAGGATATTGAATATAATATTGAGTTCATTACCACATGGTTCTAAAATAAGTAAATAATGGATACACTGACTTCTACTTTTTAGAGGGCCATAAGAGACCTCTTTAGAATACCTCTAAGGTCTTTCTAAAGGTGCAGTATTTTACTGCCACCTTCTCTGTTGTCATTATTCTTTAGTGCCAGGGGGCCAACTTCCATTGAAAAAGTGGATACATTTAAAATCTTTCTGTGAGTAATGAGCATTTGGTTTTACTACCGTCTATAATTTGACTCCAATGGCAAATTGTTAGTGCAAACTTATGAGCCTAGGGTATTATAACACTTTTTATCAGACACCTACGATAGCAAACTCTATATGGCCTAAGTTTATTGCATTTGCCATGAAAGTGAACTTATCTATCCATTCAGGGCTGGCTTGAGTTCTTTCCCTTCTATAGTTAAAAACCCCTTAGGCTTGATATTACCTTCTTGGACAGGATTGTTTATTGTTTAATTCTTCACTATACTTTCGTCCTTCACTAGCTCTTGTAAAATTCACAGCCAACTTTTAGAGCTGTGAATTTCACACCTGCTTTGTGTTCTCTATAACCTAACAGTGCTGGTACAAAAGAAAGAGTTGTATAATTCTGGGGTGGAATGTCCCAAGTCTTACAGTCCTCTCTACAGCTGTTAGAAAATACAAATGCCCCAGTAGATTCAGACTTAAAGAATGGGACCTGAGTATTTGTATTTAAAAGTACATAATTTTTATACTCAGCCCTTGATGTGAACAATTGGCAATGCATCAATTTCTTTGGTGCTGTATTACAGCACAATCCTCCACACAACTTGGTGTCAGCCTAGCAAGGCCATTCGTTGCTACCTAGCATGCAGTGCCCATATATGCTTTTAAACTTCCTCAGTGTTCTAAGATTACAAAATCTGTACTAGGTACATTATGTAGCAGTCCTGTTCTTCATATTTTGAGGCTGGGGATATAGCTCAGTGGTGCCCTCGCCTGTCTGGCAAGTGCAGTGTCCTGAGTTCAATCCCTGGTTCCACATTTAAAAAACAAAAAAGATAAACCTGCCTGTACATCATATTTTTGTGAGGCAATCCTGATTCTTGTCCTTCTTCCTTAGTGCCATTTCATTTCCATCTGGTCTTAGAGAAAAGAACACTAGCCATAGAGATAGCAGACCTGGCTTATGGTGTCAATTTATGAGCTGGTGATATTTAGACATTCATCTCACTTACCTGAGCTTCAGTTTTCTTGTCTTTGAAAATCAAAATCCCATTTTCCTCACAGCTTTCGTGTTAGGATAAAATGAGTTAATGCACAAGCAGCACTTCTGTAGAAATGCACTACTCTTTCTGTTGCTGTACATTTCTTGACACCTGCACATATGTATGTATATTTTGCACAGTGGCCAAATAAGTATTCCTCATCAAGATGGGTGATCAACAAATATGTATTCTGGACAGGTTGTAGAAAGAAGACTGTTAGAGCAATGATGAGTTTTATTACTGTTTTAAAAATTCTTCCCTTCTTTTCTGTTCCCTGTATCTTCCTATAAGGACTGCTTCTTCCTGTAAGGCTTGATTTTTTTCTCAGGAACTAGTTCTTGTTTTGCATACAGTTAGGATCTTTAGTTGGAGACCCACCAGTCAGGAAGCATGTGGAGTTTCCTTCTTAGCCTTTCAGTGGTTTAATTCTAATCACGTTGTTAAAACAATATTTCACTACTTCTGATTTTCCTAATTATCATGCAGAATAACAGTGGGGATCATGACATTAGAATAAGTGAGTGGCTTATGATTTTTGCCTCGGAAAGAGAAACTCTTGCTGTTTTCTCCCTCCTTGAGCAACACAGCAGTCATAAATGAGCAAGTCCAGAGTACTTTATGATAGATAGTTAATGGTGCTGCGCCTCAGCCAACAGGCCTGTTTCTACAGCATCTGTCACAATTCAGAATCATTAGCATACCTTTAATGGTTTCTTTTCAAAATAATTTCTACTAGGGCATTTAGAATGCATCAAGGAAAAATATTGGGTTGTAGAAATGAGGAATTTTAAATGTAGATAAATGATTTTCATTCCCTCAGATGTAATTTTGATAAAACTGAAATCACACAGCAACATATTATAGAGTACAACATATTTGACAGCATTAAATATACTATCTGGGAATATTTCCAGATATTCTGAGATAGTTAATTTTTTTAAAGATTTAAATAAAAATAATTAAGATATTTTAAGTGCCATGTTTCTCAGTATCTTTAACTTCATGACAGTTCTCTGGTCTGTTTTACATTCTGCCTTCTGATGAGACATAGTATCAGCTTGATTCTCAAAAGGTGAAAAAATGCTTCCTAAGGTGTATGCTGTTTTTTTTTTTTTTTTTTTGAGATAGGGTCTCGCTTTGTAGTTCAGGCTGGCCCTGAGCTCACTATGGTGCCCAGGCAAGCCGCCGCGAACTCAGCAATCCTCCTGTCCCTGCCTCCCGAGTGCTGGGATTACAGGCATGAGCCACCACGTCCGGCATTGTGGTATGCGGTGTTGATTGTTGGTGGGCGTGTCTCCATGCCCAGCATTATATGTGGTTACTGGGGATCAAACTCAGGACCTTGCGCTTGCGAGGCAGGCGCCGGAACCACTAAGCTAACCCTCCGGCCCCCGGGTGTATGCTGTTTTTACATGATGCTAGTAAATACATATTTAGAGTGAGAGGAAAACCTTTGGAGAAACAAATTAAGCTCTGTGTTTTCCCTTAAAAGTCAATGGTAGGTGAGAGAAGATCTGTATCTGATTTAGTTTTTATTTTTCTTTGAGATAGGGTCTTGCTTTGTAGTTCACGCCGGCCCTAAGCTCACTATGTAGCCCAGGCAAGCCTCGAACTCAGCAATCCTCCTGCCTGTGCCTCCCAAGTGCTGGGATTACGGGCGTGAGCCATCATACCCCACTGTATTCAATTTTTAAAGATGAAGTTTTAACAATATCATTTTAAAAATAATTCTTTTTAACTTACAGAAATGCTAGCTTGTAGCATGTTTACACAGATAGTTGAGTAATGTTTCATGTTTGCAAAGACTATTTTCCTAGAAACTTCTTTTTTTTATGCTTAGCATTTACAACAGGATTATAAAATGAACAGGGTATATAGTACATCACTGTCCAAAACAATTTGAGAGCCTCTGAAATGAAAGCTCATTTATACAGTTGAAAATTGAAAGGGTGGAGGCTTCTGAATTGTCTGATTTTTAGTCCTTTGCTTCAAGTGCCTTTTTAGCTATCTTGTGCTACTATTTGTTACTTTCTTATTTCTGGGACAAAATACCTGACATCAAGTTAAAAGAGCAAAGGTTTATTTTGTAATTTATAGAAGTTTTAGTTCATAGTCAATTGGCTCCAAGGCAAAGTGTAAGGGAAGAAAAGCATGTCAAAGGGAAAACAGTCCATGTCGTGGCAAGCAGGAAGCAGCAAAATTTCCTCCTTTCCCTTTTTATTCTATTCAGGGTACCAGCCTATTGGTGGATGATACCCACATCCGAAACTATATTAATCTAATCATGAACTAATCTAGTATTGTACATCCATGATCCAGTCACTCTCAAAAGCTTCACCTATGAGTACATGAGGCTTTGGCGGGACATGTAAATAAAAGCTGTATAAGCCACCCCTTCCCTGAAGGATGATCAAGAAGTGGATTTTTTCTGTACCTTTTTCTTGGTGCATGGTTAGCACATATTTTGATTTTTCATGCTTTAAAACACGTTATTAAGTAGCATCCAGGAACTTTTAAAAAATTCTTTGCAATGTTGATACTGTATGAGTTCATCTATTTATTTTTATTTTTTTAATTATTGACTTGTTTAAAATTTAGAATCAGTTCAACCAATGGAATCAGTGTGTTCTATTTCTGGAGGATGCCTCATTTTTGCATTTTGGAACAGTTACTCTTATACTTAGAAACACAGGCTCATAAGTAGATGGACCTTCCTGGATGTAGTGGTACAACCTTGTAGTCCCAGCTACTTACAAGGCTGAGGCACGCTGGAAAGTTCAAGGCCAACCTAGGTAATTTAGTGAGATCCTGCTTCAGAATTTAAAAAATAAAAAAAGGAAAAGGAAGCTGAAATTCATAATTTTAAACATTATATAAGGTCTAGCTTTCATATGTATCTAAGTGGCCTTAGCATTATATTATGTTCCTGTCCCATGCAACAAGATGGAATGGGAAGGAAGGGCAATTCTGGTCTCTTAGAAGTGCCAGAAAGTATGCTTATCACTCTCCCTCCTCTCTGCATGCCCAGCATCAATACAAACTAGGAAATCTCTCCCCATCCCATTGGATAGTGAGCCCTTCCCAAAATCAGAGGCCCTATTATCAGTAAAGAAGGATCTTATGAGAAGTTAACATCTGCCACAATTACATGGACAACAAAACTGATATTTGAGCTTTTTGATGGAAAGCCAATTTTAAAAATATTTAGATTCTTAACATTTCTTGACACTTTCATTGTGATAATAAATCATACTGACTTTTTGATTATATATATTCATTTTAAAATACCAAATATTATTATTTTACTAGACATTGTGGTACTAAAAAATTGTCAGTAAAATTCAGAATCTTTAAATAAGTTTTGAAAAGGGGTGATGGGCCAAATGGAATTCTAATTACAGTACTTGATTTCAGCACATTTCTTTTGCATTTGAAAC
This sequence comes from Thryonomys swinderianus, assembly GCA_004025085.1. NCBI lineage: Eukaryota > Metazoa > Chordata > Mammalia > Rodentia > Thryonomyidae > Thryonomys > Thryonomys swinderianus. Next base: position 1,593 of record PVIC010014557.1, on the reverse strand, counting down.
TTTCAAGTGAAAAGTGAAAAGCAACATTATCCTTGAGAAATTTTCTCTCTGTCCAAACAGCCACTTTTAATTACAGAAAATGTCTTCAAAATCTGTTTTACCATTTTAAAGCTTTGGTTGTGAGAAAGTCAATTGTCAGTGGTGTAATGAATGAAAAATATTAAACTCAAAAAGCCATTTATAGACTTTGTTAAGTAGACATGTGTATTATCTGAACATTAGCAGTGGATTTTCCATAGTTAAATTCCTTCTTGAATTTGAGTATTATTTTTGGTCATATAAACAAAAGAGACCTTACTATCAACCAATTAATTCATGCTCGCTAAACTATGAATGTAATTGGATATTGTTTAAAAATAAATCCAGATCATGCGTTATGCTTTTTTCTTTCTAAGGAGATTCCCTGAGAAGTTGTATTTATTTTACCAGACCTACCCTTTTCCAAGTTTAAGTCTTTCCTCTCTCTTCCCACCCCTTTCTTTGCTTTCACGAATTGCCTTTAAAAGCACATTCCTTTGAGTATCCTCCAAAGTGATTAATCTTCATCAACTGAGAATAAATTTGATTTGGGGGAACAGCCAGAAGTCATTTGGAGTCAAGGCTGGTGGATGATAAAACTGTAATAACGTTTTCAGTTAGAACCATTGACTGTAAAATAATATGATCACTTTTCTTGAATTTTTAGAAGGCTAAGAAGTTCCAAAACAGGAAATCTCTGATATATATGTTTGTTTAAAAGCTAATCTGTTTTGATAATGATACTGCATATTTTGTTAATCCATTTAGTTTTGATTTGTATTAACCCCCTTTTCTTAGTGGGTTGTGTCTTACAACTATCTGTGAGAGAATTGCCACACTTTACGATGCTAATCTTTTTTAGAGTTTTAGTGATATCTGAAATGTAGTAAACTGACAACAGGAGGAAATCAAATTTAATTATATAAATTGGCTATTTATAGGTTTTTCTTTTATACTTAACATTTGAAAACTGGCAATGAGGTTTTAACGCTTTTAAAGACATAGTAATATAGATTTGTATTATCAGATGCAATATCATTGTAACATCAGATACTGTTTTTCCTGCTGTCATCAACCTGCAGTGCTTCAAAAATATAACTTTTCAAAATAAAGATGTTTAGCAGTTGCACTAACTGTTCAAGTCTTTTAATGTCTGATATAAAATTTGATAATTAGAGATATTTTTAAACTTAAAAAAAAACAACCTGTGGTCTGGGGACTTAGCTCAGTGGCTCCAGTCTTGCCTTGCAACCACAGGGTCCCAAGTTTGATCTCTGGCAGGAGGATTGTGGAGTTCGAGACTTACCTGGGTTACATAGTGAACTCAGGGTCAGCCTGAACTACAAAGCGAGACCCTGTCTCAAGTTTACTATAGTAAAAGACATTAACTAACCTCAAAATACTCTCTGTAGCCTACAACACGTTTATTCCATCCATCTTGTCACTCTGAAGCAGTTCTGGAAGTCTTCTTTCATGAATGTTTTATCTGTGATCAAAAACATGGTGAACATGGCTACTTAGTGCCATCTAGCAAACAGTCTAATAAAAACATTGCCATGTGTCCTCATCTGCCTG
>PVIC010014556.1:0-36415 GCA_004025085.1 Thryonomys swinderianus | reverse complement strand
GAGACAGGGTCTTGCTTTGTAGTTCAGGCTGGCCCTGAGCTCACTATGGTGCCCAGGCAAGCCGCCGCGAACTCAGCAATCCTCCTGTCTCTGCCTCCCGAGTGCTGGGATTACAGGCGTGAGCCACCACGCCCAGCATTATATGTGGTTTCCGGGGATCGAACTCAGGTCCTTATGCTTGCGAGGCAGGCGCCAGAACCACTGAGCTAACCCTCCGGCCCGACACCATTCTTTTCTTAATATTTTTTCATTTTGGAAAATTTTATTTTACAAAATTGTGTTGTTTGTGGTAATAATTTAACAGATTTGTTAATAATAAAGATTCCTTAGTTTTCATTTTCAGTATAGTAAATATTAATATAACTCTTGATTCACACACATAGACACCCTTGGAGTTTTCACAACATTTTTTTTTGTTTTTATTCATAATAGCCAAAGTGGAAATAACCCATTTGGCATCAGCTGGTGGGTAAATAAAATGTGATATATTACTACAATGGGGAAAAACAATAAAAATCCTTTCATAGGTAGGTAACCACAGCTGTCAAAGATCTTATTGAGATTTTTCAGCTTTTACTTATTGGCCCCTGTGGTCTCTCCTCCTCTCTGGCCCTTCAGTTAATTTATAGCTACTTTATGAAACCTTCTGAATCAGTAGGCAGTGTTTTAAATCTGATCTTCTGTGAGTTCACTCTAGTTGTTTCTCTAATCAACTCTAAGATGAAAAATGTTTGGGATCACACTTCTTTTAGAAAGTGCCTCACTGTGTACCCCAGGCTGGCCTCAAATTCACAGCTGGCCACACTTACTGCAATTCCGAGTGCCTCTTTCTGAGTGCTGGGATTACAGGGATGTGCTACCACACATGGCTAAGGGCCAGACTTTTATCTCCTATGAAGATGGCTGCTTTGCAGAATTCCCTTGAAACTGCTTCAGTTTAGGTACAGACGCTGCTACTTATGTAAAAGAGTGCAGGACATTGTGTATATGTTCATATTTATACATATATGTGGATATGTAAGATCTATTTGCATAAATGTATATAAAATAATTCTGGAAGCATGAAACAAATACTGTAATAACTTTGATTGCCTCCGAGGAAGAACACTGATAGCTAGAGACAAGAGTGGGTGACAGTGCTGGAGAGAAGAAAGAATTATAGAGTGAAAGGGGACTAAGAACAAATCCCAGTAAACTGACAACTAAGGGGCAAGCAAGGCAATGTGGGAAGAAGCCTGAGGAGCAGCCAGAGAGATAGAAGGAAGTAAGAAGATAGTTTCAAAAAGGAGGTGGTATAGAGGTGCAGATGTGCCATTTGATCCAGCATTTCCACTCCCAGAATTTCATTGTTTATTTGCAGTGCTGTTTTTTTTTTTTTTTTTTTTTTTTTGCTTTTTGAGACAGGGTCTCACGTTGTAGTTCAGGCTGGCCCTGAGCTCACTATGGTGCCCAGGCAAGCCGCCGTGAACTCAGCAATCCTCCTGCCTCTGCCTCCCAAGTGCTGGGATGACAGGCGTGAGCCACCATACCCGGCTTGCAGTGCTGTTTTTTTTTTTTTTTTTGCTTTTTGGAGACAGGGTCTCGCTTTGTAGTTCAGGCTGGCCCTGAGCTCACTATGGTGCCCAGACAAGCCGCCGTGAACTCAGCAATCCTCCCGTCTCTGCCTCCCAAGTGCTGGGATTACAGGCGTGAGCCACCACACCCAGCATTATATGTGGTAACCGGGGATCGAACTCGGGTCCTTTCGCTTGCGAGGCAGGCGCCGGAACCACTGAGCTAACCCTCCGGCCCAGCAGTGCTGTTTTTAATGGCAGACATTTGGAAGCACTTTAAGGGCTCACCAGTAGTTTCCCTGTGCAGTGAGTGCTCTCTACCTGCAGAATGAGGAAGCTCTGTATATCCTGATATAGAAAAATTTCCAAAATCACTAAATATAAAAAACAAAGATTAGGGCTGGGGATTTAGCTCAGTGCTTCTGGCATCTGCTTTGTAAGCACAAGGTCCAGAGTTTGATCCCAGGTAAGCACATACTACAGTGAGGGGCAGGGTGATTCACATTCACCAGCAGTCAGTACCACACACCACAATGCTAGGCATGGTGGCTTATGCCTGTAATCACAGCACTCAGGAGGCAGAGGCAGGAGGATTGCTGAGTTTGAGGCTTGCCTGGGCTACATAGTGAGCTCAGGGCCAGCCTGAACTACAAAGCAGGACCCTGTCTGAAAAAAACAAAAACAAACAAACAAACCCACAAAGATTAGAGTTTAGAATGTTTTTAAACTTTTATCATTTTTCTAAGTGGATATTGAGGGTTATTATTTTCCTTATTGTTACACAATATAGGCTTTTAGTCTGTTTTTCTCTGAGTTCTAGTTAGGGTGAGCTTCCTTATTATATGTAATACTTTGCATAAATCAGTGTGGCAAAATCAAGATTTACATTGTTAAATGTACTCCCCTTTGGGCCAGTGAGAGTTGCCTCCTGCTATTCTGTGCTTGCCGCCAAGTGCCTTTATATGGTATTTCAGTATACTGTCAAGGAGTTTAGGTATGTAGCAGTCACTCTGAACCACAAGAGGGCAGAAGAACCTTTCAGTTGCCATAGCCTGGTTTGTGCTGGATGTCACATTGGGCAGAGTTCTGCCTGGATGAATCCTTGGACTCACTGTGGCTTTAAGCACCTAGAAGGGCAGCCCAGTGTCCTAGTCCTCTGCAGAGGCAGTGGAAGATCAAGAAGAGAGCAAGCATTTTGGAAGCACATTTACCTGCTGTTTGTCCTCACCTCCTGCAAACTATTTAGTGAACTAATTATATTAGTTAATCTCTCTTGAGCTAGAATATGCACGTTAGAGGCATTATGGCATAATAGAGCATAAGAGTTGAGGCTTTGGAGACTGTGAACCTATATTTTATAATCTGAGCCCAACTCTTTAGCACTTGTTATGGTGAATACTCAAGAATAACTGCTATAATTATAATAATACTAGGAACCAGCCGGGCGTGGTGGCTCACGCCTGTAATCCCAGCACTCGGGAGGCAGAGACAGGAGGATTGCTGAGTTCAAGGCTTGCCTGGGCTACATAGTAAGCTCAGAGCCAGCCTGAACTACAAAGTGAGACCCTGTCTCAAAAAAAAACAAAAAACAAAAAAATAACAAAAAACAAAAAAATAATAATACTAGGAACCAGCAGAAAAGAATAACAGGCCCACAATAATTCTGATATGTGACTCTTTGTATGTACTTAATATAATTTCTTTGTTTACTTACAAGCAAGGTATATAGTATTTTCTTTGGGACAATTTCAAAGCTTTTCTCAGATGGACTCAGAATATTTGTGGCCTCACTTTATTTATACATAACATCATTTAATAGTATGGTACATTCTGAATTTTTGCAGAGTTACAATTTTAGATCTTTTCTCCCATTACGATTTTGTATATTTTTGATGGGAAAATAAGATACTTATGCTAGGTACCTAGGCAGAGTTAGGCAGCATGCTATCACATTAAAGAATAGTGCTCGGGCCGGAGGGTTAGCTCAGTGGTTCCGGCGCCTGCCTCGCAAGCGCAAGGTCCTGAATTCAATCCCCGGTAACCACATACAATCCTGGGTGTGGAGACTCACGCCCACCAACAATCAATTCCACATATCACAGTGCCGGGCATGGTGGCTCACGCCTGTAATCCCAGCACTCGGGAGGCAGAGACAGGAGGATTGCTGAGTTCGAAGCTTGCCTAGGCTACATAGTGAGCTCAGAGCCAGCTCAAACTACAAAGCAAGACACTGTCTCCAAAAAAAAAAAAAAATTAAAAAAAAATTAAGAATAGTGCTTGTCTCAGATTGAGATCCAGGGGAAGTAAACTCCAGCATAAGTATCTGTGTGACAAGGTTGCTATAGATATATGAATTCATATATATGTACATATATATGAGATCAGCATTTTGTAAGGACGAGAGAAGATTATACAGAAGAAAAAAACAGAGCTATGATTCAATCTCAATAAAAACCTTAGTCCACCTTATGTAGACTGGAGTCAGGATGGCCCTTTGAAGCTGGAGTTGGAGGGTGTGCCTTTGTAATTCTCCCTGACTAGTTGAAATGCCACTGCTGATTGAATGAGGGCAACCTTGGGGCTAGGCAGTGCTCCTCAGCCAAAACATTTCCTGAAGAGGGCACAGTGGAGGCTCTCTGTCCACCATGATTACAGCAGCTGGAGAATAAATCCATCCTTTCTCCAGGGGGCTCTGAGTGGCACACTGCACACCAGTGTCCACATCACCTGAAAGGAAACCAGTAAGAGTGTGTTAGACAGTAAGACAATGTCTGATAATATATAAAGAAAAGCAAGTCGCCAGGCGTGGTGGCTCATGCCTGTAATCCCAGCACTCGGGAGGCAGAGACAGGAGGATTGCTGAGTTCGAGGCTTGCCTGGGCTACATAGTGAGCTCAGAGCTAGCCTGAACTACAAAGTGAGACCCTGTCTCAAAAAAAAAAAAAAAAAAAAAAGGCAAGTTATTTGAGTCACAATTCTAGTAGCTGGAAAGTCCAAACAATGTGGCACCAGCAGCTGGCAAGGACCCCCCCCCCGCCGGCTGTGTCACAGCAAATCAGATGGCAAGAGAGCCAGCTAAGGAAACCAAGCTTGCTTTATAATAGCAAAGCCAACCCCATGAGCTGGTCAGCAATACCTTCTGAGACCAGTGCCTTCGTGACCTAATTGCCTTCTTCTGTCTGCCTCTTAAAGGTCTCACTTCCTTTCTGTACCATTGTATTGGGAACAAGTATCCACCAAACCTGTGGGGACAAATTGTAGCCCAATGCTGATAGAGAGTCAGAGAAGATAGCTGTAGATGGAAAGGCTTGGAAATAATACTTGAGAATAATTGTTATTTGTAGGTTTAAGGACTTGAGATAATATTTTAGTCGGGTGGGCCCTGTTGTAACAAATCACTCCCAAATTTTAATAATTTAATATGATAAAGGTCTATGTCTTTCCTGTCACAGATGGGTGAAGGCTTGTGTGGTTGGAGAAGATTATGTTCTACTTGATTCTTTTAGTGACATGTACTCCTTCCATTCAATGATCTTGCTAGTCCCTTGGGCCTACAGTTCTCCACTGGATCTTCCAAACCAGCTATCACAGAAGAACAGATAGGTACAAGATGAATTGTGCAGAAGGTCTGTATGGGTTAGGCCTAGAGGTCAGAGCCCAGTCACATGATCCTGGCTGACTGAGGGATGATAGGAAGGATATCTGGCCCTCACTGCTATGGCATTACATTGCTTCTAGCTCTGAGGTAGCTCAGTTTTGTCACTATTGATGAACCAAAGACACCGAAAATATTTCAGGTCCCTTAGCATTTTTAAAGACCTAAATTGTCACCACTATAATTTAGTTTCATCCACCTGGTGATAATTTAAAAGTTAAGGAAAGCTGAGTTTTACTAGAGAGAAGGGATAGAAGGAAGAACTATAGAGCTGAGAATTTAAGGGTTTCTTGCTGTGGAAAGGCAGAAAAAGGCAAAATGGTTTCAAGAGTATATATTTTTAGATTGTGAAACCTAGATCCTGTTATGTAGTTATGAAAACAAGCTCTTCTCTTTCCCTTAGGTAGAGCAGGAATGTCTTTAGCATGGTAACCTGGAGACAGCTGAGAAATCTTGGATCACAAGAAAATACAAACTCGAGTGGCATTGACAGCTCTTAGTTGGATTCCTATGGAAATAACCTAAGCAACCCTAGGGTTGGAGGTTAGTGTCACAGTTATACAAAAACCCAGCAAAGAGTGCAAGACAGGAAAATTACAGTCAAGACACTTAAAAATATAGGTGTAAAATTCTGAACAAAATTTCAGCAAATTCTACAACATGTAAAACAGTTAATATATAACAACTTGGTTTAGCTTATGTACTAATAATATACATAGTTGACTTTAGGGAAATCCATTGTTAATCACGTTAATAGATTTTAGTAGATTAAAAAGAAAAATCTCAGTAGATGCAGAAAAAGCATTTAATAAATCGAGCACTGCTCATGATGGAACTCATTAGCAAACTAAAACTAGTAGAGAGCTGTACTCTGAAAAAGGGTTCATAAACACTCAAGCAAACACCCTAAGGGTGAAATTTTCAGTTTTCTCTTCAAGTCAGAATCAAGACAAAGCTGTTCCCAAACACCGCTCTCTCCTGTGTTGAGCCTAGGATACTGAGGAGAGAAAAAAAGGTGGAACTCTTAAACTGAGGAAGTAAAAATTGGAATGGAGAAGAGGAGATGGGTTTGAGAAAAATTTAGGAAGAAGTCATCATGCCTTTAGCTCCTGTGTTCATTTCTTTTGTTCAACAAATATTTCTTAAATATATTATTGTCTGGTAACAAGTAAAGGGCAAAAGAAAAGGACCTAATGTTAATCATTTCCTACCATGAAAGGTCTGGACTTGAGGCTTTCACATATTTTACCTTATTTTACTTAGCTTTTCTTTTTATCTGACAACTCATAATTACTCAGTAGGGGAAACTACATGAGAAAAAAAGTAATAAACTATATTTGCATAAATTCATTCTCACTGTTAAATACAGTGTTAGTTTAAGCTTGTATTTAGGTAATAGGAATGTATCATATTTTATATAGTAGTTTTCTTCCTATTACTTTCTCTCATTTGTATCATAATAGCAGGTCTTTGAAGTAGAAGTCTAGCAAATGAACTTTTCCTAATTTTACAGGTTAAAAGGCAAGTGCAAAATTGTATTGATAAGCTTAATGGGACTATAATTTTTTTTGTTTTTTTTGAGATAGGGTCTCGGTTTGTGGTTCAGGCTGGCCCTGAGCTCACTATGTAGCCCAGGCAAGCCTCGAACTCAGCAGTTCTCCTGCCTCTGCCTCTGCCTCCGAAGTGCTGGGATTACAGGTGTGAGCCACCACACCCAGCATTATGGTGTATGGTTCCTGGGGATCGAACCAGGGACCTTGCACTTGCTAGGCAGGTGCTGGAACCACTGAGCTAGATCTCTGGCAGGGACTAAAACTTTTAATCTTTCATTGCAAGGAGTAAATAATTGAAGCTCTGATGTGACACCAAATAATTCAGAGATCTTTGGAGTGAAAATATGTTGAGGTTCGACAAGCATAGTTTGGGAAATCTCTATTCAGAATCTATGTAAATAGAGGGCAGTGAGGAGGATAAAAGGTGGAGTACTCCGCCCCAGTGGACAGGCTCAGGTCCTTACCTGTGCGCCCCAAATGAAATGACACAAGCAAAGCAGATTTTAAAAGTATGGTATTGACAGGAGGGAGATGCAGTCAGGATGACATGCTAAGATGGCATTGCTGACAGACATGAAGTGATGAAAGGTTATGTCCTGTTCAAAGGCAACATTTAATGGAGAAGGAAGAAACAAGCTGTTTTGGAGATGAGAATAGGATGAAAATTGCTTGGACAGTTGTTGACTGTTAATACTAGAAGCAAACTTCTGACAGAATCTTGCCTTGCTTCTCATTGCTTCAGCTGGAGGAAGAATTATTAAATTAGCAAACATTTCTGAATTCCTGCACTTGCCGGGTACTTTGCCAAGTCCGTGGGGTATTATTAAGTCCAATAAAGCTCAGTGTCTGAGCTGGAGGAATGCCCTGGGCCTGGTCTCTAACAGATAGAATCCAGGGTCCCCTCTTGTGGCATACAAAACCTTTATATCCATCTTTGCAGCTGCATCTTCCAAAATAATAAAAATTGCTACTATGTATTGGGTTTCAAGAACTTTACTTGTCTTCCCAACCTTAATAGGATCATTACTCTGCTAGTTGTCACTGCCAGATCTGTAATGGACTTAGTCATTCTCATATGCTTTATCCCCTCTATATTTAAATCCTATTTTTCTCTTTTTCCTGGCTCCTTCCGTTTGGGCAATAAACATGCTTGCTTATTGGCATCTAAATAAAAACTGTGAATATATTTTATATTCAAAATGAGTGTTTGAATATCTGCCATCAGCAGATTGGCTGTTTTTGAAAACATGAATTAGGAACTTCTCTTCCATATGCAATGTTTTTTTTTAATTAATTCTGTGAAACAAGGTCTTGCTATGTAGTTTAGCCTGGGGTCAAACTCATGAAGTAGAGGGCCTCAAACTCACAGCAGTTCTGCCTCAGCCTCTTGAGTGCTGCACCATAACCAGCATAGTCAATTTATGGAAATCGTTATATTTAAATTTATTAAATATTTAATGATATTGGGTGTCATATTCTTGGAAACAACTTTTGACTCACAATCTAAAAATTAGACCAAAAGTTATAATTTCTTTTTCTTTTTTTTTAGTTTATTTTTATCTTTATTAGTACATTGTATATACACCTCATGAACACACTCAATATTGGGAATTTGCACCAGTATATGACATGATTTAATTCTCATTTTTTCCCATTCCCTATCCACCCCACAATTCCCCCTAAATACATAAGCTTTGTTTCCCAAAAGTTACAGTTTCTTTTCTTTTTTTTTTTTTTTGCTTTTTGGAGACAGGGTCTCGCTTTGTAGTTCAGGCTGGCCCTGAGTTCACTACGGTGCTCAGGCAAGCCGCTGCGAACTCAGCAATCCTCCTGTCTCTGCCTCCCGAGGGCTAGGATTACAGGCGTGAGCCACCACGTCTGGCATTGTGGTATGTGGTGTTGATTGTTGGTGGGCGTGTCTCCACGCCCAGCATTATATGTGGTTACCAGGGATCGAACTCAGGACCTTGCGCTTGGGAGGCAGGCGCCAGAACCACTGAGCTAACCCTCCGGCCCAAGTTATAGTTTCTTAAGATAGGTGTGGATGTAGTTTAGTGGTGGTGTGTTAATCTATGATGTGGGAGGCCCTGGTTTCAAGCCTCAGCATCACTACAAAACAAATCACATTGTGTGTATGTGCCATCCAGGCCATGGCAATGGTTGTAATAGTTATGGTATTCATGCTATTAATTTTGGGAAAATAAATTTCCTAGATAGATAATTTTCCTTACTTTATAGAACATTTTCTGTTCGAAAGCTGTGTACTTCTGGATGTTGGAACATCATTTTCCTTCCCCCAAGAGCAGAAGAGTTAAAAAAACAAGTAAGAGCAGTTGTTTGATTTGATACTGAAGGCAGTAGAGGCAGTACAGAATTTTTTTTAACCCTGTGCATTATAGGGTTTTTTTTTTTTTTTTTTTTTAGACACGGTTTTGCTTTGTAGTTCAGGCTGGCCCTGAGCCCACTATGTAAGCCCAAGCAAGCCTTGAACTCAGCAGTCCTCCTGCTTCTGCCTCCTGAGTGCTGGGATTACAGGTATGAGCTACCATGCCTGGCACTGTGGTATGTGGTATTGATAGCTGGTGGGCATGAGCCACCACACCCAGTATTGTGTGTGGGTACTGGGGATCGAACCAGGGACCTTGCACTTGGTAAGCAGGCACCAGAACCACTGAGCTAAATCTTTGTCCCCATGTATAGTTTTTGAATGCTGTTCAGATGTTTTGCAATCCAGAGCACTTGTGGTAGATCTGACTTCCTTTCATGAACTTATTGCTTAAGTCTTATTTTTTTATCTGTGTTTTTGGTGTCCTTTCCTGTCCCTAGTAATTTTTTTAGAAGTTTTATTTTCATTGGTTAAATTTGTTCTGTAAATGGGGAAATATGGGGCTTTCAATTCTGACTCATTGTTAATCCCTTGTGTACATGCATGCAGGTGCATGTGTGTTTGTGTGTGTGTGCGTGTTGGTAGGAACTGAACCCAGGGCTTGTGGTACCAAGCAATTGCTCTTATCATTGAGCTATACCACCAGGCCTAGTTTTTAGTTTGTTTCCCTTTAGCTTTGTGCTTTGGAGAAATTACAGATCAGTGGAAACTGATCAGCAAGAACAATAGGATGAGCCTCCAGATCCTTTCTGCTAGATCCCTGTTGTGCCATATTTGCTTTTTTGTTGTTGTTGTTGTTTGTTTTTTAATTGAATTCTTTATTGGTACATTATATACACAGCTCACAATCACACAACATTGGGGAATTTGTACCAATATGTGACACAGGTCAATTCTCATTTTTACCCACATCCCTACCCACCCCCCCCGTATACATACTCTTAATTTTTTCCGAATCATTTATTCCTTCCCCTCATTATGTTGCCACACCAAATTCCTTTTGGATATTTCCCATTCTACAAAAACTATCAGACATTCTAGAGGACCTTTGCATCTACAGGTGCTCATATCAAAGGAAAGATCCAGTATTTGCATATCTGTGATCTATTTATTTGACTTATTAATGTGTCCTCCAGGTGTATCCATTTCATATTTGCTTTTAATAGATAATAGATATATTTTTTCTTTACAATATAAAAACAATTTTCAGACTCTCTTGATGCTTCCTCAAGTATCTGAGCTTACATCTCTTAAAAAACAAGGGTATTCTGGGCCGGAGGGTTAGCTCAGTAGTTCCAGCGCCTGCCTCGCAAGCTCAAGGTCCTGAGTTCGATCCCTGGTAACCACATATAATGCTGGGCGTGGAGACTCACGCCCACCAACAATCAACACCACATACCACAGTGCCGGGCGTGGTGGCTCATGCCTGTAATTCCAGCACTCGGGAGGCAGAGACAAGAGGGTTGCTGAGTTCACGGCAGCTTGCCTGGGCTCCATAAGTGAGCTCAGGGCCAGCCTGAACTACAAAGCAAGACCCTGTCTCAAAAAAAAAAACACAAAAAAAAACCACAAGGGTATTCTCAGCTGGCCATGGTGGTGGATGCTGCTTTTTCTTTTTTCTTTGTGGATGCTTCTAACACAACTACTTGGCAGCTAAGGCAGGCACAAGTTTGAAAACATCCTGAGCAACAACTTCGTGAGACTCTGTCTCAAAATAAAAAGGGCAGAGGATGTAGCTCAGTAGTAGAGTGCCCTTGGGTTCAGTTCCTAGTAATGAAGATAGATAGATGGATGGATGGATGGAAGGATATAGATAGATGGATGAATAGGTAAGGCTCAGTGGTGGAGTGCTTGCCTAGCACATGTGAGACCTTGTGTTCAAGCCAAACAAATATCCCCTACAAAAATGTGCAAGGATATTCTACATAGGCACATACCACTATCATACTGAGAAAATTGCTTCTTTCATTCTTCCATTAATTACTTAATAATAAGTTACTAATCAGAGGGGGGAAAAGTGTTCTGTGGCTCAGTACCTACCTTAACCTGAAGATCCAATTATTAGCAGTAGTGGGAAGTTTTGTCATTCTGTGCATTTTGATGTGTTGCTCTCTGCTGAAATAACTTCCTTTTCTCCCTCTCCCTATCCTTCTCCCTCTCCTCTTTTTTTGAGACATGTCTTGCTTTGTAGTTTAGGCTGGCCCTGAGCTCACTATGTAGTTCTGGGCAAGCCTTGAACTCAGCAATCCTCCTGCCTCTACCTCCCAAGTGCTGGGATTATAGGCATGAGCCACCATGCCTGGCATCATGGTATGTGGTACTGATGGCTGGTTATGGTATTGTTGTATGTGGTTACTCGGGATTGAACCTTGCGCTTGTTAGGTAGGCACTGGAACCACTGAGCTAAATCTCTGGCCATGAAATAACTCATTTTCATGTGTTTCTGTCTCAAATAATTTCATTTTCTGGCTTTGTGCCAGAAATGTGTAACCTGAATTTAATCATGAAGAGATAGTCAAATAAATCCAACTTGCAGGACATACTCCAAGCCTGCTGCTCATCTGGACTCCTCAAAGAAAAAAAAAAAGAAGAAGAAAAGAAGAAAGAGTAGTGATAGGAGAACCAAAAATGGAGAGGTGAGCTTTTCCTAATTAAAAGTGGCTAAAGAAGCAAAATAGTGAAATGCAGTAGGTGAAATTTGAATAGATCCCAATATGAGGTTAAAAAAAGATTTAAAAATATAAAACATTTTAGGGCCGGAGGGTTAGCTCAGTGGTTCCGGCGCCTGCCTTGCAAACGCAAGGACCTGAGTTCGATCCCCGGTTACCCCATATAATGCTGGATGTGGTGGCTCACGCCTGTAATCCCAGCACTCGGGAGGCAGAGGCAGGAGGATTGCTGAGTTCGCGGCGGCTTGCCTGGGCACCATGGTGAGCTCAGGGCCAGCCTGAACTACAAAGCAAGACCCTGTCTCCAAAAAGCAAAAAATAAAAAATAAAAAATAAAACATTTTAGTGTTAACTGTAGTTGATGACCTTGAGTCCTTGGTTTTTAATTTTCCTTTGATGATTTTACTCTTTTTTTTCATTGAGCACATTGAACTCTGTGCCTTAGAATATATTTTGATTTAAAGGGATCTTATTTTTTGAGTGGTGGGGATTGAACCCAGGTCCTTGTGCATAGTAGGCAAATACTGCCATTGAGTTACACCCCTAGCCTTTATATTTTTATGTAGAAGAAGACAATTTTCTGGAAAGTTTTGCAGTGCTTCTAGAGGCCTGCCAGCTTGCTGTATGTGCAAGTGCTGGATGGATCACTGAAATGGTTTGCATCAAAGCGTTATTCAGGGATATTCAGGACCTTTGCCTTGCAGTTTTTAGAATATTTCCCCAAAGCAAGGACTTGGAAGGTGAAGGCTAAGGATAGGCAAGCCCCATATGAAGGAACAGATGACTCATCTGAAAGGTAGAATCAAGTCTCCGCAGGGCTGTGGACATTCTAAAATACAGACTTTATAAAGTTGTGGCAACAGCCAAAGATGTAGCTGAGTAGCACCTCACACTCCTGGCAAGTGCAAGGTCCTGAGTTTGATTCTTAGTACCGTAAAAAAAAAAAAGTTGTGGCAATGCCATACACAATTTGATTCTTTCATTTGCAATGAAGAGAAGAGCAGTAAGATTTCTGTTTCCTAATTATTATCTGGTTACAGACCCTGTCCCATCATTTGTTCATTCATTCATTTATCATTTAGTTAGTACTTGTGAGTGCCTGCTTCATGTCAGGTACTGTGCTCAGCAAAAGTTCAGTCTTCCTTCCTTACCTGTGGCTGGAGGTGCCTGGATGCCCAGTAGTTGCCTGAAACTGCAGATTGTACTGAACCCTGTATATATGAATTTTTCCTATAAACGCATAACCAGGATGAAGTTTAATTTATAAACTGGATACAGTAAACACAGTAAAAGCTAATAATAAAATAGAGCAATTTAGGGGCCAGAGATTTAGCTCAGTGGTTCCCTCACCTGCCTAGCAAGTGCAAGATCCCTGGTTCTATCCTTGGTAACCATATACAACAGTACTGGGCATGGTGGCTCACACCCACCAGCAGTCAGTACCACATACCACAAATGCTGGGTTTGGTGATTCAAGCCTGTAATCCCAGCACTCAGGAGGCAGAGGCAGGAGGATTGCTGTGAGTTGGAGGCCTGCCTGGGCTACACAGTGAGCTGAGGGCCAGCCTGAACTACAAAAGTGAGATCCTGTCTCAAACACACACACACACACCACACACACAAACACACACACACAATTTAACAATGTACTGTAGTAAAACTGAAAGCATCGCTACTTTTGGACTTTGGAATCATTGCAAAATAAGAGTTATTTGAACTCAGGCATTCAGTACTGCAAAAGTTAATCAGCACAGATAACCAAGGTACCAGTGGGTGGATAGTCTATCCAGTGTGAATATGCCACAAAGGAGGAAGTCACACCTGGCAGGACAGATCAGAGATAGGGCCAGTTGCAGGAGAATTAATCTTATTACTTGGAACCTCATGCAGTTTAAAATCTATGAGTTGGTGGCTCATGGTTAGAGCTGTTCTCCAACTTGGATGAAGCCCTGGCTTTGGTCCCCAACACTGCAAAAAACACACCAAATCAAAACCAAAACATACCACACACCAAAAAACTTGTAAGCTGTTTACTTCTAGAATATTCCACTCATTATTTTGAAATTGCAGTTAACTATGGACAAGTGAAGCCGTGGGTAAGAGGAAACTCCTGTATTGTGAAAAACACATTCTGTCACCTAAAGTTTTTAATCTAGATGCAGAAGCCAACATTGTACACAAGCAAATACTGTATTTAGTTAGGTCTGAAGTCAGTGCTCCAAGGAAAAGAAATGAGGTGCTGTGAAAGAGAATGGCAAGGAGAGTGCCCGCCTGAATGAGACATTACCTCCAAGTGCGGTGGCAAAGTGTCCGCCTCCACCTCCAGCCTCACCATCCTGCTTCCACCTGGCCTCTCTCTGCCAGATTCTGAAACATTTTTCTCCTTAGTTTTGGAGCAGACTATCTTTCCTTTTCCAGGAATATCAGTTTATAAAGGTAATTTGTTTCTCCCAGTGAACAGAAGGAGTACTCTTCACTATTGCCAGAATCTCCCTATGTTTTAGACAAACTGGAAATGTGAATTTTTTTATTTTTTATTTTTTTTTTTTGAGACAGGGTCTCACTTTGTAGTTCAGGCTGGCCCTGAGCTCACTATGTAGCCCAGGCAAGCCTTGAACTCAGCAATCCTCCTGCCCCTGCCTCCCGAGTGCTGGGATTACAGGCATGAGCCACCACGCCCGGCACTGTGGTATGTGGCATTGATAGCTGGTGGGCGTAGTCTCCACGCCCAGCATTGTATGTGGTTACCGGGGATCGAACTCAGGGCCTTGCGCTTGTGAGGCAGGTGCCGGAACTACTGAGCTAATCCTCTGGCCCTGGAAATGTGAATTTTTATGTGAAATCTCCTGACTTATACTTCTTAACAAATTTAAAAATTTCTAAACACTATGTGTTTAATTTGATATGTCTGTAAGCTTCCAGTTTGCAACATATTCTTGAGGGGGCACAGAAGTTTAGTTATTGAATTAGCAAAACTTCTAATTCAAAGATTTAGGGAAGTTCTCTTCTTGTCAGTCCTAAGTTTTAAAAAAGTTACTGTAAATGAAAAAATCAAGACTATCAAGAGCACAAACCAAAAAGTTTTTTTTTTTTTTTTTTTTTTTTTTTTTTTTGAGACAGGGTCTCACTTTATAGTTCAGGCTGGCCCTGAGCTCACTATGTAGCCCAGGCAAGCCTCAAACTCAGCAATCTTCCTGGTCTCTGCCTCCCAAGTGCTGGGATTACAGGCGTGAGCCACCACACTGGCCCAAAAAGATATTTATTTCTGTTTTAACAAAATCTTGGTTTGTCCTTAATATAGTATTAAACAGTGAATCTCCCTTGAGTTCTTTCCTTCTCTCCCTCCCTTATCCCTGTTTTAGGAGAAGATGGTCCTTGGTCAGCCCATGATAACAGCTTGATCCCTGTTTCCTTGGAGACCAGGTAACTCATTTGCCTGCTCTCTCTTCCTCCCTCATCTCTTAGGTAACCATTTTCTTGAAATATAATTTAAATGTAGTTCACCATTTAAAGATAAAAATTTAATTGTTTTTTAGTATATTCACAGTTTTGTAAATACCACAACAGTTACTTTTAAACATTTCCACTAACCTAAAAGAAATCCTATAGCTGTATGTTATGTTCCATTTGTCCCCAAACACCCCTAGCCTAGGTAGTGAGAGTCCATTTTGTTATTACAAATTTGTCTGTTCTGGACATTACATTTACAGTAAGTAGAATCATACAATATGTAATCTTTTGCCCCTGCCCTTTTTTACTTAGCATAGAACTTTAAGATTCACTCATATTAGAGCATGTCCCAGTACCTCATTCCTTTTTATGGCCAAATAATATTCCACTGTGGGTTAATACCACTTTTTTTTTTTTTTGAGACAGTGTCTCACTGTGTAGTTCAGGCTGACCCTGAGCTCACTATGTAGCCCAGGCAAGCCTCAAACTCAGCAATCCTCCTGCCTCTGCCTTCCCGAGTGCTGGGATTACAGGCGTGAGCCACCATGCCCAGCCGGGTAATATTACTTTTTATCCATCTGTCAGTTGGTGAATGTTTAGATTCTTTCCATTTTTGATTGTGTGTGTGTGTGTGTGCGCGTGTGTGTGGTACTGGGCATTGAGCTCAGGGCCTTCACACTAAGCTACATTTCCAGACTTTTTTCTATTTTTATTATTCTTTTTTCTTTTGAAGCAGGGTCTCATTAAGTCATTCATACTGAGGTCAAACTTGCAATCCTCCTGCCTCATACTTTCACATTTTTGACTATTAGAAATAATATGGTTACAAACATTATTGTGCAAGTTTTTGTGGGCATGGTGTTCTCATTTCTCTTATATGCTTAGCAGTAGAATTGCTATGTGATAACTATATTTGACTAACTGTAGATCTAGGGGAGTATTTTCCAAAGCTGCTGTTTCATTCTTCCTTCCTTCCTGCATTATATGAGGGTCCCTTTTTCCCCTGCCTTCCAACGCTTTTTACTATTGAGTCAGGATCTCACAATATAACCCAGGCTGGCCATTAACTGTTCTCCTGTCTCATCAGCCTCCCATGTGCTGGGATTATAGTAGCCACCACACTCAGCTGCCTTCCCCTCTTGCTACTCATGACCACCTGTTACTACTCTTTTTTCAGAGCACTCAGAGTTATTATCCTCTCTTTTTATTTGTTTTTTTGTTTTGTTTTTGAGACAGGGTTCTTGCTTTGTAGTTCAGGCTGGCCCTGAGTTCACTGTGTAGCCCAGACAAGCCTTGAACTTAGCAATCTTCCTGCCTCTGCCTCCAGAGTGCTGGGATGACAGGTGTGAGCCACCACGCCCAGCAATCCTCTCTTTTTAAATAGAAACATTTCTTAGGACAGAGTCTAAACCTCAGCTGAGAGCTTTCTTTTGTTGCCTCTGTGTTATCTAAGTTATCTCTTGAGAATGGAGTGGGTCATGCTCTCTTAAATGGCAGCCTGTCCAGTACATCTTTTTCCCAGATGAAGGAAGGAATGTTGGCATATGACTTAAGAATCTCATTTTGCCCCGGGATCTCTGACACATATGTATCATTACAGGTCCTGCTCAGGAAGACATTCTTATCTTTTTTTATTATTTGGATTTTAAAAGCAAGTTCCAGACATTGTGTCATTTTGCCCATAAACACTTCAGTATGCTCTTCTAATACACAGAACTTAAAAAAAAAGCCATTAGGTTATTATCTTACATTTACAGTAATTTCTTAATGTCTTCTAGTACCCAAGCCATATGCAGATTTTTTTTTTTTTTCTTTTTGAGACGGGGTCTCGCTTTATAGTTCAGGCTGGCTCTGAGCTCACTATGTAGTCCAGGCAAGCCTAGAACTCAGCAATCCTCCTGTCACTGCCTCCCAAGTGCTGGGATGACAGGCGTGAGCCACCATGCCCAGCACTGTGGTATGTGGTATTGATTGCTGGTGGGCGTGAGTCTCCATGCCCAGCATTGTATGTGGTTACCGGGGATCCAACTCAGGACCTTGTGCTTGCGAGGCAGGCGCCAGAACCACTGAGCTAACCCTCCGGCCCAATATGCAGATTATTTTAAAAATACTTTTCATAGCACTTTGGGTGTGAGTACAAACAAGGTTCACACGTTTGGTTGTTTAGTCTCTTGATTATCTTTTATTCTAGATTAATTCTTTTTGATAGATTATATTTGGATAAATAAAAAAATCTAAATTAATGTAAAGCAGTACTTAGTAAGACATTCAGGACAATGTGATTAAACGTGATGCATCTAGCTTTCTAAAAGGCTCTTCGTCAGCCCTATTGGTAGATATATATGTCAGGGAACTGGATCAGTTACACTTGAGAGCACAGCATCAGCTGTGTAGACTGCATCATCTCAGGCAAGTTACTTTATTTATTTATTTGTTTGTTTATTTTTTGAGACAGGGTCTTGCTTTGTAGTTCAGGCTGGCCCTGAGCTCACTATGTAGCCCAGGCAAGCCTCGAACTCAGGACCTTGCGCTTGCGAGACAGGCGCTGGAACCACTGAGCTAAATCTCAGGCCAAGTTACTTTATTTTTTATTAAAAGTTATACATATGTTTAGTTGGAAAGACGGTTCAACAAGGCTTGTTACAAACAACATACAAAACACTTCCCCACTAACAACCACTACTTGATTTCCTACCTCCAAAAGGAATTCATTTTTAATTTTTCTAGCTTATTTGCTTTTTTTTAAACCTCCACATCTCTAACGAACTTATATTTCTAGTTACTGAGTTTTCTATTTTGTGTTTTATCTGTTGACTTTCTAAAATGAAAGGTGACAATCTACGAAGTGATCACTGTTCCTGCGCCGCAGGCATGCAGTGCCACCCCCCCCTTAGCTAGAGCAGTGCTCATTATGACCATGAAAATACTCCTACACACCATGATTACTGGTTTTCACAGGATAATTTGTTTTTCTGAAGCCAATAAAAGTCTTGCTTTTTGCTTTGCTTAGGTTTGTTGTATATATTTATCAACCCTAAACTATCTCCAGTTGTATAAATTTCCTTGCCAGACATTTAGACACATTATGTAGTCAATCACTTTGCCATTCTTTTTTCTTACAGTCCTTGGATTGAACCCAGAGCTTTGTTTTGCTAGGCAAACACTCTACCACTCTACATCCTTATCCCTTTTTATTTTAGTTTTTGAGAATGGATGTTGGTCACTTGCTTGGTGGCCTTCTTGCTGGCCCAGGCTTGAGGCAGCACCAGGCATCATGTGGCAGGAGACCGGGAAGGTGAGTGTATGATGTTCTGGTCTCTGTCCCTCTTCTTCTAAAGTCACCCGTTTTCAATCATAGTGGCTCCACCCTGATGACTTCAGCTAACCCTGCTCATTTCCCAAAGGCTTTACCACTGTATTTGGGTCATTGCCAACCTTGTATTACCTCACAGGGGAGGTCAAACTTGAACAGGAGTTTCAAAGAGGTTGAACTATATTTAAGCCATAGCAGCAAACTATTTGAACCTTATCTGGACATTTCTTTTGTTTTATTTGTTGTCATCACCTACTTATAATAAAGGAAGTAAAATTTTGACTTCTTATGTTTTGTGGTGCCATTTTTTCTTAGTCCTTACCACCTCACTTCCACTCAGGTTCCAGATCCTTCCATTCTCTCTCTGGCATCTCATCCCACTTTCCTGTCCCCTCCACTGCAGTCTCATGCTAGACCTTTGTAATCCCCGCATGCTTTACCAGGAAGCTCTCATAACATGTCCCAGTCTTGTCACTTTGCCACTAGAGTGGTTTTCCTGATAAATAGAATTTGATATCATTAACTTTATGAAAAATCTGTAGTGCCTTTCTCTGCCCTCTCTAAAATCTAAACTTCTGACATGATATTCAAAGCCACACCTGGTCCACCTTCCTGCCTAGTCTCTCTCTTCTCTCTCCTTCTTGACTTAACACTCCCCCTTTTACTCCAGCCATTCCACCACCAGTGATGTTGATGGCAAAGGTGAAGAGGCAAACATTAACACCAGCGTATATCGAGGTCATCGTCTATACCAGGTGCTTTATGTGAACTGAGTCATTTAAGCTTTACACAGCCTTAGGAAGTGGGTTCTGGTCAAAGCCCACTATCATAAATATGAATTCTGAAAACCTTTAAAATAAATTTTTTTCCCTACAAGATTGGAGTTAAAACTCACTTGGCTACAAAATCTGATCTAAAATGACATAAGTTTATCATCCCATGTAGTGTAAAATTTTATTTCATGGAACAAATATGAATATGTAATATAATATGTGGTTTGTGTATTATATTGCTTTTTTAAAGGCTGAACATTTTCAAATTCTACTATCTGTAGAGTTTCAGAGTTTCAGAGGAGGCTTTGGACTGGTCTTACACTTCCTACAGATGAGGAAATAAGGCCCAGAGTCACACTGTGGAAAACACAGCAGTGCACAGATGAGCGCTGTGATGGCCCAACTCAAAGCTCGCAGCTTGCCTTCACTGGCATTGCCATCAGCCAGCTGCAGACCCAGCCTTGCCCTCTTTCAGGTTGATGGCCTTTCTCCCTGCTCATTCCCTCAGAGACCTTTGCTAACTTTCCATCCTTATGTACCCAGCCTGGGTCTTTCAATAGCATCCTCGATGCCCTCATCCCTTATCTGAAAATACATCTTACCCTGCCTATCCGCTTTAGACTCAGTACAAGGACTCCGCATGCTGACCCACATTATTACCTTTTCTCTTTCATTAATCAGCTTCCTTCATCTTTCCATAGCAGCTGCACTAAATTTTCCCATGGGCCGGAAGTTCCACACCTCACTCCGAGTTTCAGCACGTGCCTGTTCTGGCTTTGTCTGTCAGTTTCCTTCCCACACACAAGGTGTGTAAATGATGACCCCTCCCTGCCCTGTGGAGGGCAGCAGCTCATGGAGTGCCAGCTCCTCCCAGACTTCCTGGTCTCCCTGTGGGTGCTGATGCTCCAGGGGGTATCCTGCCTTGATCCTCAGCCAAGTGCCTTTTGTTTCCTGGTGTGACATAGCAGTTTTTTTCCCCAAATTCATGGTGACTCAGTTCTTGAAGATAGTCTTTGATGTGTCAGAGCCTTTTTTTTTAAACCTAAACAGATTATATTGACCAGTACCCTTTTATTCACATGCATTTTTACCTCCTGAAAGAAACCCTAAGATATTAATTAGGTATGATTTCACCATCACTTTCCGTGCATCAGTGCCTTTCTGTACCTGTCCCACCCTACCAGGATAGTCTGGCCTGGAAGGTCACCTCATCAGCCCAGACACCATTCTTTCCCTGCCTTCCAGTTTCTCCCTGCAAAACTCCCCCTGCATTTGAGCTCCTATTGCAGCTCTCGAGGCTTGTAACACCATTACTTGTCTCTCTCTAGGGTCCCACGGTGGTTCGTGCACTCTGATTTCAAGGACTTGTCTTTTCATATAGTGAAAGGATTTGATCTTTTCATACATTCATGTGAGCTTAGTTAGAACTCTAGTATTATGTCTGGTAAGTTAAATTAATGGGCTAAATACAAGGAGAAATTGGAACAAATCTGCCTCAACCACCTCCACTTACTGAGTCCTTCTGACAAGAAGCACTCCAAAATGCAGCTTGTACACTGCATACTCAGTACTTTGAAAACCTCTGCCATGGCTAGAAAGACTGAACTCCATTCTTTTTACTTCTTATTTTCTGCCTCAGAAACCAGATACAGGAAACATCTGACCATAATAAAAGATTCCAGTAAATTCTAGATTTCCTCACTGAACAGTCATGTGCAGCAAGCCTCTGTTGTACTCAGGATGGGATTCTGTTTGGTTGCTTGTGCAACACGCCACATGGCTGCCTCTGGCTTGGGAGCCAGAACAGCTGGTGCCTGGGATGCTTGAAATTAAAATGACATATTTGTTAGGTGGAGAGGAAGAAGTTTGCATATTCTTATACTGTTTCTTGCAAAGCAAATTTCTCAGCTTTTTAAATACTAAGTTTTCCTGTTAGCTGTCAGAGTGGTTTATGATTGAAATAACCTTAAATCCTTCAGGATAACCCCAAATAGTGAATAGCCTGTTTTTGAAGTCCGTGCTTCTAATGCTTGGAGCAAAATTCATTGAATTCTCACAAAACATCATGTTACTGACTTCCTCTAGAGTGTGGTACCATCCTGTTTGCATTGTCTTATGAAAGACCTGAGCTCTTGGAAGCACTGGAGTACCACTGGAAAGACTTTCTTTCTAGTAAGACTGTCTCCTGCCTCGTGCTTACCTCCTCAACACCCTTATCTCACTTTATCTTAAGTGCTTACTTGTCCTCCTTGGCTTGAGCTCCGTATTTCTGTACCTGACACAAAGCCTGGCACATGATAATATTTGTGGGGAAGAAGAAGGGCGGGAAAGCCCGGTCTGTTGAGGGATTGATACCGTTGGTATGAAAAATAAAGATGATCTCAGTAACTGAAGGAAAAAACCGGGCAACCTTTCAGCACTTACAGTGAGCAGTGAAGGACAGCAAAAGCCTTCCGTCCTTCAGCCTTACTACACAGTCATTTAGATGCTAAAATCCTAGTAAGTTCTGCATTAAAAAATTCTTTTTAACTTTAGTTTTTTCCCTTCTGCCTCAGTCTTCTGAGTACCTGGGACTACAAGGTGTGTAACACCACATCTGACTTTTTCTTACAATACAAATAACATTTATTATAAAATTTTTCAGAATTACATAAAATAAACATTACCTCTAATTCTACTACCCAGAAACAATGACTGTTAACATTTAGTCTGTTTTAGTCTTAGGTAAGTTTCAGACTTTTAGTCAACTTTTAGTCATTTCTCTTTACATTTATTGGAGAGCTTAAAAAAGAGTAAGTCAGAACTGCTTATAAGTATAGAAAAGGTAAAGTTCACTTGGAAAAATTCTTACCAGCTGCACTATAAAGTGTTTGATACTTCTCTGGGGAGTCAGTTCTTTGGGGATCTGTTCCCATTTCCTCCAGGTGAGTGTGATCTCACATCTGGCAGTTTTCTGTTTGCCCTGTGCCACTGCCCTGTGTGTGAGCACTTTCCCCAGGATGTGGGCCCAGCTTGAACCTGTGTTCAGGTTCAGTATTCACTGGAGCCCAGAGTCAGTCTTCAGGGTAGCTTTGCCCCCACTTGTGAAGTGTCACTTAGACAACCTCATCTTTGAAAGAAAGCAAGGATGCTGACCATTTATTACTTGGCTTAATAAACTTATTCACCACTTTCTATGTGGTCCCTGAGCTAGGCACCAAAGCCTCAAAAGGAAGAGGTAATCCTAGTCCTCAGGAAGCTTGCAGCTCAGTGAGAGAAAAAGAGCGGCCAGAGGGGGTCATAAGGTGATACAGTAAGTGACACAGTAGCAGTGCAGCCGTGGCCTGAAGAGGAGTGGGAGCAGTTTTGAGGAGGGAAGGTATCCAGAGGGAATGACTGAGTTGCCTCTTAATGACAAAGTTGGAGAGTTTTTACACAAACTGGAAAGATCAAGATGTTACTTCCCAAAGACAGGAAGGCTGCTGTCTCTTTGGGAGAAATGGTTTGGCATGTCTGAAACATGAAGTGCAAATGAAACTAATGGTGAAGTTCACGTGTGTCAGATGTTGAATTCACATGCTATGGAAAGTCATGTTTTTGTTTGTGGTACTGGGGGGTTGAACAAGGACTGCTGTACACTGGGCAGGGCCTGTACCCCTGAGCTATGCTCCCAGCCTTTGCAGAGGGCTTTTACTGAAGAGTGGTCCAGTACACTTCTTGAAGAAATTTGTACAGTGAGTGAAAAGATGGGTCATGCTGCTGATGGCATCCTGGCTGTGACTAGACATGCAGGATCTTTTGAGGGTGATAGAAACAGAACTTTTCTAAAAAGTCAGTGAATTGTAAGCTTGAATGGAGTGTAAATTATAACTTAATAAAGCTGTTTAAAAAGAAGAGGCTGACTTTCCATTGAGAGGACAAATGTGAGAAGTACCTAAAGAGTAGAACTTACACATTAGACATGGTCAACTATGTGTTTAGCCAAGGGTCCTGGTTGTGCTTCTTCATTTTTGTTAGATAGCAACATCCCTTTTTCTTGATAAATTTCGAGGCACATAGACCTGCCCTTAACTGGCTGTATAGAATGTCTGTCTCTGGGTCCTGAGCAGAAGCCACATAGGCTAACTCATGGTCATCAAGTCTTCAGTAAGCCCAGGGTTGTGAGAAAACACACTTAGGAAAGATTGCCTGAAGGATTTGTGCCTCATTCATTTCTTACAGGCATTATAATTTTAGTAAACAGTTACTGTGTCAGGTGTTATGCTGGCAACACAGCAGAGAATAAAGCAGATATAGTGTCTGCTTTTATGGAATTTATAGTCTGCAGTGGGAACAGATGGTATTTACGGCTATGATAACTGCAGTGTTGAATTTGTGTACATTGAGAGAAAATGACTGAAACCTGAAAGACAATGCTAGGGTGAGGTGTGACTATAAACACAGGTCTTGCCTGCATCCAGATGGCACTGCTTTTGAGTGAATGAGCCTTTCAAATATGATCCCTCTTGAGTTGTCCCTCTTGAGCTGGGCCATCCATCCATCGGTGCCACTTATAATTGTAGCTAATATACTGTACGTTGGCTTTATTTCATCATTTTGGATTGGCTTATAACAGCCACACGAGATTCACAACTAATCAAGAGATGTAGAAGATACCTGAACATTACACAGCATCCCTTTTATTAAATCCTGCAAAGAAAGTTCTGTTGATCACTCTGTGGTATTTGCTCTTACATTTTGATTTTCAAGTGGCTCTGGAACACCAGGTTTCCTCTTGCTTCAGGTCTGTACTGGCAGTGTCTTGGTCTAGAATGCTTGTTCCAGCAAGCAAATCCTGGTTGGGTTTGAGCATCACTTATCCTTTAGCTATTAGTCCAAATGTAAGCTTCTTCAGGAAAGCCTCCCTGTCCAGCACCCTCTCCCCTTCCATACGCAGTACAGTTCCAAATACAAACTTTCATAGCACTTTCTTCATTTTTAAATTTCTAGTTACTGTGCTCGCTTCGGCAGCACATATACTAAATTTCTAGTTACTGTTTTCTTTGGTAATTTTTCTCTCCTGGACTGGTGGCAGAAGACCCATAAGGGTAACCCGTGGCTATATGTTTACCTCTGTATCTCAAAGTTGTAGTATTTTTCACAGAGTAGGTGCCTGATCAGAACTTCTTGAATGTCTGAAGAAAAGCAAGAGTAATGCACTGTGGACACTGAATCTTCAAACTACTCACTCTCTTCTTTTTGCTTTGGCTGCTTGGGAGCCCACGCACTCCTTGATATTGCTTGCCGTTTATAAGGTTCTCATGGCATGCATTTTGTGCACTAACATTTCCCCCACTGTATAACATTCTTTATTCAACTTTTTGCACTTTTTTTTTTTTTTTCTTTTTGAGACAGGGTCTCGCTTTGTAGTTCAGGCTGGCCCTGAGCTCACTATGGTGCCCAGGCAAGCCGCCGCGCACTCAGCAATCCTCTTGTCCCTGCATCCCGAGTGCTGGGATTACAGGCGTGAGCCACCACGTCCAGCATTGTGGTATGCAGTGATGATTGTTGGTGGGCGTATCTCCACGCCCAGCATTATATGTGGTTACCGGGGATCGAACTCAGGACCTTGTGCTTGCAAGGCAAGCGCCGGAACCACTGAGCTAACCCTCTGGCCCCCTTTTTGCACTTTTTTTATGCCAGCATATACCATAAATTCCTGTAGGCCATTTTCAGTCTTTATTGGAGGAAGCAATAATAAACACTTGGGCATATGAGTAGAGGAAAACCAAGTGTGAAAGGGGAAATGTTAGTGCCTTTAACCAGGTGCAGTAAGGAAGTTTTATTTTGCTTCGTTTTAATTTTATTTTTAGTTTAAGTGGGAAAAATATATTTGTACCCTAATCTGGCAAGAAAATGTTCTGAAAACTTTGGGGATTGTCCCCAATTTCAGACATTCTTCTCATTGGCAAGAGTTACAGGGTACGAGGTGCACCAGGGCCCCTGGCCCATTGAATGGGTGGGCATGGACCTGTGGATGGGTGGCATAGACCTGTGGAGACATCTGCACTAAGCTCCATTTGGCTGATTCATCCCTGGGCAGGGTTTGGGCAGAGCCAGCAGGATCTTGACGTGTTACTATAAGGAGAAAGAAATGAACTTGTCCTCTTGTGTTACAGATTCAGTGGTTCTTTCCTTTGACTCCGCTGGACAGACACTAGGCTCAGGTACCAATTCTCCCCCCTCTGTCAGCTTTTCAGCTCTCAATACTGACCATAATTGTACTGGGACCTGCGAGGAGGAATACTGGGGGAGGGCAAGGGATGATCTCAGAATTGTGGAAGGGTCTCGGAGCCCTTCTTGGACTCACAGTGCAGGGCGCAGAAGAGGGACGCCATCATCCCAGCAAATGTGCCTTCCTCATGTAGAATGGTCCAGGTTCTTACGAAAGGATACCATTTTCTGTGCTCATGTTCTATCTGAGAGAGTGAGACAGAGGACATTGGGAGATCAAGCTCTGGGCATGATAACCAGCAGAGCCCTCCTGAAGAGTGCTGGAAAGCACCACATTTCCTGAAGACAGACACTCCTTTGTGTGTTTATATGCACGGTCCACATGCTCAGTACAGATGTTTTCAAGGAGTGAAGTAGCACACTTGACCAAGGGCACATAGGCAGCATACTCTTTTCTTCCCTGTGTGTTTGTCATGCAAGACACACAAAGCACCACACTGCTCTTTGGCCCAGATCCATCTGGGCCAAGAGAGCCAGGCTGTCATGGTCCAAAGCAGTTATTCTGCCACATGCCTTTGTCCTTGCTGGCTGTGAACAGAAAGAGGTGCTGCTTGATTCCTCAGCTCGCTGACCTTATAGGCCCCAAAATGACTTGGCGTTTTTGTGTATCAGTCCTATGTTTGAGGTGAAGATGATGGGCTCATACTGGCTGTGCAACCTGTGAAAACCAGGGAAGCTGCGGTCCTATTGAAGCAGTTAATTTCTTTTTCCATCCTCAAATATGATGGATGTTCATGAGGTTCAGGTAGTTGTAGAAGACTGGACAAAAAGATGTTCAGAGAATATGAACATTATCCTGGGAAGTTTACATACCTCTCTATTGTCCCTCATAATTCAAAGCTTTAATATGTTTCATTTTAATACAAGAGATTTATGTTCAGTGACATGAAGTAACTCACTCAAGAACACTTATCTTTGGGCCGGGGATTTAGCTCAGTGGTTCCAGCATCTGCCTGGTAAGGACAAGGTCTGAGTTCGATTCCTAATAACCACATACTACGATGCTGGGTGTGGTGACTCATGCCCACCAGTAATCAGTACTACACACCACAATGCTGGGCATAGTGGTTCATGCCTTTAATGCCAGCAGAGGCAGGAGGATTTCTGTGAGTTCAAGGCTTGCCTGGGCTACAGTGAGCTCAAGGTCAGCCTGAACTACAAAGTGAGACCCTGACAAAAAAAAAAAAAAGGGAAAAAAAACCCCACTCATGTTCATGTAACTTGAGAGCCACCCTCTTCCCTGATGATCTTGCTATCTTGAGATACTTCCACCAATATGCTGAGGCTAAAATTACTTCAAGATAAGGCAAATAAGAAGAGTTCTTAAATAAAACAGTTATATGTAGTTACTATGGGAAAAGATGGATCAGTTTTATGACATAAAAGTTAAGAGCTTCTATAAATCAGGGTTCTATTTAGAAAGTGAAAAGGTGCTGGGTATAGTGGCTCACACCTGTAATCCCAGCACTCGGGAGGCAGAGGCAGGAGGATTGCTGAGTTCGAGGCTTTCCTGGGCTACATAGTTAGCTCAGGGCCAGCCTGAACTACAAAGGGAGACCCTGTCTTAAAAAACTAAAAACAAATAAACAAAAAACCCAACAACAACAACAAAACAAAGTGAAAAGGCACTGTAGAGTGAAAAAAAAGGTATTTATAACATAATTAATCAACCAAAGTGATGTTTCTAGAACAAAGAGGGATGAAAATCAATAGAAGAAAGAAACAATGCAGCACAGAAATGAGCAAAAGACTTGAATAGGCATTTCATGAAAGAGGAAGTCCTCATAGCCGCAAGCCTCCCTATGAAAAGCTATTCTTTTGCATTAGCACTCAGGAAATGCAAATTAGAGTTACAGGGACATATCATTACATGTTTTTGAAAAGCTTGACACTTCCAGTTTTTGTGAGGATACGATGTAGCAGAAACTCAGTTTCCACTGGTCCATCACTTTAGAACATACCCATGACCCAGCACTTTTTCCTCCAGGCATTTTTCCTACACAAATTGATCTATACCAGAATATATGTGCAAACTACATATATAAGAATATTCATAAGAGCATTGTTCATAATTGTCCAAAACCATGAGCAGTCCATATACCTAAAAACAATAAAATATAATACATAAACAATATAAATATATAAACTGTCATATTCAATGTGAAACAGTAAAAATGAGTAAACTATACTTAGATGCAGCAACATAAATTAATTTTAAATATATTTTTTGATGAAAGAACTCAGAATATATATTGTTTAAAAGCAGTTCAAAAATAAAACTAAACCATATTTGTTTAAATGCACAATTTGCTGTTAAAACAACAAAGATGTTGGCCACGGGGAAGTGGTGAGGAGGCACAGGGGATCTTTAGTGTTGGTGCGTTTTCTCCAGTGCACTGAGTAGGCTTTAGGAGTGTCCTCTTTCCCAGTAACCTGTTACACTGTACATTTAAATTTTTATGTGCTCTCATATACATTTGTAATGGCTCATTTTTTTATACAGAAGGCATAACTTGAGTTATCAGGTGTGGGTTAGGCCAAGGGGCCAGAAAGCAGCACTCTAGGTTGTGTTTGCCAGGAAAAAGAGAAAGGAGATAGCTAACATCTATGAAACATTTATATCAGAATTCTAAACACTTTTACCTGTGTGAACTCATTTAAGTCTCACAGCAACCTTTTGATACATTGTTATTACTCCTATTTTTTTAGCTAAGGAAACCAATGCACAAATGAGTGAAATAATATATCCAATATCAAGTAGCAAGCAAATGGCAGAGCCAGTATTTGAATTGAGGCAGTCTGGCTCCAGAGCTCCTATTTATTCTGTCTTTTTGTGTTTCTCTCTGTCTCTGTCCCTGTCTCTCTCTCTCTGTCTCTCTCTCTCTCTCTCTCTCTCTCTCTCTCTCTCTCTCTCTCACACTGTATCTCTCTCTGTCTTTTGTTTGTAGTACCAGGAGTCAAACTCAGGATCTTGAGCTTGTAAGGCAGGCACAGTGCTACTGAGCTACACCCCCCAGCCCAAGAGTTCCTATTCTTATCCAAGCACATCCTGCTTTCTCTGTTCTCATTAAGTTTCAAGAGTGTTTTGGTCTTCAGCTTCTATTCCTCTTAGAGTTATAAAAAAAGATCTTAGGCTTAATGTGCAAATTATTGTGGACTAATATGGTTCCTAGGCCTATATAAGTTACCCAGAGAAAATTGGCAAAGAATGAGCACTCAGATATGTTTTGGCTTCATTCTCTCTTAGTAGAAAATAGATTCAAATCGGTACAAAGTCAACTTTAAATTAGCATTTTATTTTCCTCACCATACCTCCTAGATTCCATACCTAATCAGCCTTATTCATACTTTCATGGTATATTTATCAATAGGTTTTCTGTCTTATGCTTATAAGTTGGTAGGAGGGGCCAGGGATGTAGTTTAGTGGCACTGCACCTGCCCAGCAAAGCACAAGGTCCTGAGTTTGATCCCTTTTACTGGAGGTTAAAAAAAAAAGGTAGCCGGGCGTGGTGGCTCATGCCTGTAATCCCAGCACTCGGGAGGCAGAGGCAGGAGGACTGCTGAGTTCGAGGCTTGCCTAGGCTACATAGCGAGCTCAGGGCCAGCCTTTACTACAAAGCGAGAACCTGTCTCCAAAAAAAAAAGGTAGTAGAAAAGAGGTGGGCAGAGATCTTTACAGTGGCTGCTTTACTAGTTTTTATTTTACACAGGTTGAACAGGGTCTTCCCACTGAAATACATCTTCAGTGAATACCTCCTTTTAAAATATTTGAGACAGGGTTTTGCTAAGTTCTACAGTTTAGGCTTGAATTTGTGATTCTCCTGTCTCAGCCTACCAGAGTGCTGGAATTACAGGTGTGTGCCACTGTGCCGGACACACTTTATGTTTTTATAGAGAATTTGCATAGCATTGGGCATACTGTAGTCCCCCCAAAAAATTTAGGTTTTTTTTTTTTTTCTTTTCAGTACCAGGGATCCAACTCAGGCTCTTGTTCTTCCAATGTAGGTGCGGTACCACTTGAGCTAAATCCCCAGCAAAACATTTTAGAATTTTAGATAGATAATTTGAATCAATCCTATTTTCTTTTCTTTCTGTCTGTATGGTTGATTACAATTGGGAAAAAAGATTCCAGTTCCAGATAAGATGGAGTGAGTATATTCACTTCTCACTGAACATAGGTAAAAGCCTGGACAAAAGGCCTCTACTAGCTTTGAGGTCTCTAAAACTTAAATAGTAGCAGTTTTAGAAGAACACTGGAATTCAGTGTATTTCTAAACTAGTAATGTATTTCCCACTTTTCCTCTGGTGTCCCATGTTGTGAACTTAAGAGAGTGCAGAACCCCACAGTGAGTACCAAGACACATGTGGCTCTAGGAAAAGACCTCCAGTTAGGGCTGCTAAGACTCAGACTCAGTAGCAAGTCCCACAAGTTGTTTCTCCCTCTCTCTTCTCTCCTGCCCCTGCCTTGAAGGAGTCCTATGGTGATCATGGTTGTAGTAGCCTGGCAGCAATAGGGTTTTGGCATCTAAAGCTGAAGGAGAAGGAAATCAGAGGAGCTGTAGTTCTGAGAGTGTGGGCACCTTTTTCCTTTCTCCCTTCCTGCTGCTAGGCCCCAGGTTTGGGTATAGTACAGAAAATCCCTGGTAGAATGTGCTAACTAAAGCCCTAGCTTTCTGGCCATAGAAGAACAAGAGAGGGAGACCTAAGGAACCAGAAATCACAAGTGAGAAAACAGGGAGTGAGAACAGTTACAAAAGCAAACCTAGATTTTCAGAACAAAATCAGGGGGGAAATGACTGCCCAAGTCCCTGACAGGATACTGGGTGGCACTTCTGGCTCCTGCCTTGCAAGCACAAGGTCCTGAGTTCGATCCCCAGTAACCACATACAATGCTGGGCGTGACTCATGCCCACCAGCAATCAATACCACATACCACAGTGCCAGGCGTGGTGGCTCACGCCTGTAATCCCAGCACTTGGGAGGCAGAGACAGGAGGATTGCTGAGTTCGAGGCTTGCCTGGACACCATAGTGAGCTCAGGGCCAGCCTGAACTACAAAGTGAGACTCTGTCTCAAAAAAAAAAAAAAAATCCCAACACCTGAACTTTTAAAATGTAGCAAATAACAAAGTGGGAACGACAGAGGAGTTAAGTGCAATTGTGTTATATTTGGATCTAAATGTCTTCCAAAGGCCATATGCTAAAGACTTGTTTGCCTGCTGATGAGCTGTTTTAGGAAGGAATTTGATCATGAGTGGTCTAATATAAGCAATGGGTTAAGCTATTGATGATCCATAATTGATGGCATTATTGCAAGGCAGTGGAAATTTAGGATCAAGTTTAAGGGTGTGGATCATGGAGGCATAACTCTTACGACTAAATCTCGCCTCAGCCTGTTCCCTCATCTTCCCAACCTCTCTCACTCCCCTCCCTCCTCCTTCTCCTTCCCCTTTCCCACTTTCTCTGTCTCTACTTCTGGCGCTCTCTTTCCTGGCTGCCATGAGTAAGCTGCTTTCCTCCTCTATACCCTTCTACTGTGATATTTCTACCTTATGAGAGACCAGCTAGCCAGGGACTGAAACCCCTGAAACTGTGAGCCAAAATAAACCTTTCCTCCTTTAAGTTATTTATTTCAGATATTTTATCACAGTGATGGGAAGCTAACACAACTTCAAAGTAAAGTAATAGGAATAGTGCAAAGTAAAGTAATAGGAATATGTCTGAACATAGAAGAAAAGATTTTTAAGAGATATAGAGCCTTAGTCATTTGTAGGACAACATCAAAAGTTTACCATTTATGATTTAGAGCCCCAGAGGAAGTGAAAGAGTGCAATCCTATAAATATTTGTATAAGTATTGGCTAAAACCCAGCAAACTCAGTGGTCAAATGTGGTTTAGTCTGGAAATGAAAGGCTAATTCAACATTCAAAAATTAATTAATGTAATTTGTTTTATTAAATGTCTAAAGAAAAAACTACATGATCATGTCAGTTGATAATGAAAGAGTATTTGCAAAAATTCAGTATTTACTCATGGATAAAGAATTTCAGCAAACTCAGAAAGGCATTGTTCTACCCACTAATGAAGGGTATCTACAAAGAACCTTCATCAAACATCATACCTGGTGGAAAAGACTGCTTTCCTTCTAACATTAGGAACTACTCCTAGAAGTTTCAGAAGATGCATAAAACAAGAGAAAAAAGGTGCAAGCAGGGTGGTAAAGAAGAAATTATAAAGGAATTCTCCTTATAAATGATATAATCACTAACATTTCCTGGAGAAATCTACAAAAAAACCAGACTCCTAAAATTAATAACTGAGCTTGATAAGACACAAGCTCAGAACACCAAAGTCAGTTATGGTTTTCTATACCAGTACAGAGTCATTGGAAAACAAAAAGTAAAAACAATTTGCAGTAGCTCCCAAAATCCAAAATATCTATGTATAAATATACTGAAGCATCTGTACAGACACTGGTTCCCATCCTATCTGTTCTTCACCCCATTCCTTTTTTTCTATCTTCAGAATGAGTCCTTTTTCTGTCATGTCTTTCTAACACCACTGTCCAAGGTACCATCTTCTCTGCCCTGGACTAGAAAACATGTAACAGGGCTTTCTCTAGTCCTTTGTTTTCTTCCAGAAGTCTATTCTCATTGTAGCCAGAATACCCAG
Organism: Thryonomys swinderianus; assembly: GCA_004025085.1. Classification (NCBI taxonomy): domain Eukaryota; kingdom Metazoa; phylum Chordata; class Mammalia; order Rodentia; family Thryonomyidae; genus Thryonomys; species Thryonomys swinderianus. Next base: position 4,141 of record PVIC010014556.1, on the reverse strand, counting down.
GATGCTAGAATACAGAATATTCAGAATTCTAGCAGTAATTCAGAACATGGCCTGTTACCACTGAACACTCTGTAACATATTTACTGATTCCTCCTTTTCATAGTTTTTTCTCAGTTCATTTGCCCCTCGCTGCCCTCAAACCATGTTGGTGTTGCTACCACTCCCTGTTTAAGGGCCTTTGTGCTGGCTGTTTCCCAGCCTAGACTATCCTGCCTCCTGCTCTGCCTGATTGTCTTCCAGCCAAATTCCATAAGAAGCCTTCCCAGGCCTCTTTGTCCAAACTAGTGTATTCTCTCCAGTCTTTCTCTAAAAAGGAATGTTTTCATTTGTCCTTAGCACTCTCCTTTCAGACCATCTGGTCTTTTACTTGCATTTGTCTGTCATTCCCCCCACTAGAATATAGACTTCTGCCCAGGAGCCTTGTCTGTCTCGATAGAACAGTTCCTGATGCACAATAGGTGCCTAATAAATATTTTTTGGGGGAAGAAAACTGGAACACTAGAACAGTAATGTTTACCACTTAATGAATATTTATGGGCAAATAAGTAACACCATCTTCATGCAGTGGAATACTGTGATCATTAAAAGTGACAATTTAGTTTTTACTGACACAGAAGATATTCAGGATATTATGGAATCCACAAAATCAGAACAACAGCATGTACACTGATGCCACATGTAAGCAGAATTATATGTACATATATATGTACATGTAATTATATGTACAATTTTATATATATATATATATATATACATACACATCCACATTTTTATGGAAAGGATTTTAGTGAGAATAGTTCCCAAAATGTTTGCAGCAATTAACTTTAGGTAATTAAAACTTCAAATGGTTCTTAATTTTTACAATTTTTTGCATTTGGAATTTTATAATTGGGAATCAGTTTGCGTACAGATCTTACAGATGCTTTATTACAACTTTGTTCAAAGAGGGAGAATCTGTCTTATTTTGTTTAGTAATTGTTTGAGGACTGTCTTAATCCATTCAGCCTTCCATATTATGAAAATACTCTGGGCTGTGCAAATTATAAACCCAGAAATTTGCAACCTGCATTTTGAAGACTTAGCCAGTCTGAGGTCAAGGTGCCAGCTGATTCTGCTTGGCACCTTCTGTGTGTGTCCTCACGTGGCAGAACGTTTCTTGAAGCTGCTTTTATAAGGGAACTAATGAACACTAACCCCAACAGCCCCATCTCTTCATATCATAACATAGGGGATTAGTTTCCTTTCTATGAATGTAGGGGCCACCACTACTCAGACCAAGGCAGTACTGACCTACTTGGTGATAATCTCCATAAAATTTGAGCCACAGACTGCATGTGCCCCACCCCATAGTCCTCCTTCAGCTCAGTGACAGTGCATGGCAAGGACATTTGGTGTCATGAACAGGATTGAGTTCATCTCAGTCCCTGTCCTTGTCCTCTTCAGCTGCAAGGCCCTGGGCCTACGGTTTTCTTGCTTGAGATCCTGGAGTCCCCAGTGTCCTCTGGCCCCTGGTGTCTCTGTACTGGAGCCCAGCCAGTTGCAGAGGACTCAGCCACAAGGAACTCCCCTGTGTCAGGGCTTCTTGGCTGGGCCTCTTGCCTCAAGACACGCCCTTTGGGATTAGATTTTACTTTGTGAACTGTTATTTTACTGGGTCATTTAATTTAGTCTAGGTCAGTGGGGATTTCTGTGTTTTATAAAACCATTTCTGCTCTTTTAGTTTGTCTTTGATTAATGGATCCCATGTTGTGGTTTATATCCCTGACTTTGATGACATTGGAGCCATCTGTGCCTTGGCCAGTTCCTCCCAGGTCCTCGTTGACTTCCATGGCTGGGGTCTTTTAACATTACTCTTGTGGTAGGGTGTTCATTTTGTGGCAGCTGTCCTGAGATGAAGGTCTGCCTTTTTTTTTTTTTTTTTTTTGAGACAAGAGTCTTGCTTTGTAGTTCAGACTGGCCCTGAACTGACAGTGTAGCACGGGCTACTGGAACTCACAGCAGTCCTCCCATCTCTGCCTCTCAAATGCCAGGATTACAGGTTTGAGCCACCAGGCCCAGCAGCACTGAAAGTCTGCTTTCTTGTGTTCTCTGAGAGCCAGTATGGTGTTAAGAAAGAAATGCTTCAGATTCAGGGCTGGCTCAACAGCCTCCCAGTTGGTCCACTTTAGGTGGGCATCTCAAACATGTTACTTCACCTCTCTAAGGCTTATCTGGGAAATGATGATGATGATTCATGACACCATGCCTCATAGGGTGTAAGGATTAAATTCAGAGTGTAGATGACAGTACTGAGAGCAGCATGAATACCTAATATGTACTCAGTGAACCACAGTTTCCTCAGTCTTTCACTTCACCCAAATGTCTGATCATCTATTTAGAATCTAGCCAGCTTTCTCCTGTACCCAAGCTATGCATATAGTACTTATCTTTAAGATAGCCCACGATTTTTACTGGAGACTGTGCAGTGTCTTTTCTGTCATTTCTTTGCAAGGAGAAACCTATTTTAGTTAGAATAAATCCCCATTCCTCTTACTGCCATGCCCTTTGCACTTTGTAATTCTTTATAACTCAGAGATGAGAGCCAAATACCACTTTAAAGATGATTGGGCAGAAGGCCATTCATTGGGTAACTGAGGAAAAAAAAATCGGGCAGCAGAGTTGCTGCTCTTGTGTGGAACTTTCTTCCCTGATGGACTGTCCTGTCACATGGCTTTTGTGAATTATATGAAGTTTTGTAACTTTTTTTTGTACTGGGGAATTGAACCTAAAGCTACATCCCCAATGTACCCCCTCTACTTTCTGAGTCAGGGTTCCACTAAGTTACCAAGTTCCCAGCCTGGGCTTGAATTAGTGATCCTTCTGTCTTTCTGATAGAAGCAAGTCCGTATTTTTAGCCCATAATATACTCAGCTTTATATACCTCAGTAATGTTCCTCAAGCTGGTCTTCATGGGAAATGTTCATGGTTGTCACCAGTAGCACTTGCCTTGTGGTAGCTGGTGAGAATTTGCACTGGTTCTGTTGCATGAAAAATGTCTCCCCAAGTATTAGTCATTTGGCCACATTAGCTATAGTGTCCACATCAGGTGAACAGTAGGAACAGAGAAGAGGAGGCTTTAAGATCTAATCTAACCCTAGATTGGCCTAAGGATTTAGCTCAAGTGGTACTGTGCCTACATGGCAAGCACAAGGACCTGAATTTGATTCCTGGTACCACAAAAAAATTTGCTGTATTTCACGTTTTCTTTCTGGAGACTGGAAGAATTGTGTCACAGTAGGAAAAGCCTTTGATAAAATATTTCAGGAAATTTTGTACAAGAACTGTTCCTTTGGGAGTAATGTGAAAAAACTTCAAAATCTTGAGTATGTTATTTCTTCTTTCATCTGTGGACATGTGCATGCAAAAAGGGTTGTGGCTTAAAACATTATTTCATCCTTGAATTATCAAATCTTTGCATCATTGAACACTTGTTAAAAATTACCAGGGTACTTCTATTCAATTTTTGGTATCTCAGCTTTTCAAAAATCTTTGCAATACTTCAAGTAAAGAGAACATGTAAATAAATAGTTCAAATACTACCAAAAAAAGAAAAGGAAATGGTTCAGTCAAGGTTTGTAGCCCATAATGCCATTCTGGGGTCAGTATCCTGAAGGTGAGGCTATAGGAAGACACTTAGCTTCAGGAACTTCATGAAGGCCTCTCATTGGCCTAGAATAAGATGTCATTGTATAACATGGTGCTCCCACCTGTTTTCATGTCAGAATATAAGTAGAAAGTAATAACGTGTATGTCTTACTAGAATCAACAGGAGAGAGGGTGAGGTTAAAGAATGATGAGCAGAATTAAACACAGTATTAAGGAACACAGTCATACACTGCTTAACAATGGATAAATTCTGAGAAACCTATCATTAAGCAATTTTGCTGTTGAGTAAACATAAGGATTCTTATATAAGTTAATAGCTAGGACATCACTAGACATAACATCTAATGGAAGCACAATAATCTGTATAGTCTGTCATTGACATAAATGTTATACAGTATGTGACTGCATATTAAATTTTTTTAAAAATTTTGTTCTGGGGCCGGAGGGTTAGCTCAGTGGTTCCAGCACCTGCCTCGCAAGCATAAGGACCTGAGTT
>PVIC010014555.1:0-36421 GCA_004025085.1 Thryonomys swinderianus | reverse complement strand
AGGGCCGGAGGGTTAGCTCAGTGGTTCCGGCGCCTGCCTCGCAAGCGTAAGGACCTGAGTTCGATCCCCGGTTACCACATATAATGCTGGGCGTGGTGGCTCACGCCTGTAATCCCAGCACTCGGGAGGCAGAGACAGGAGGATTGCTGAGTTCGCGGCGGCTTGCCTGGGCACCATAGTGAGCTCAGGGCCAGCCAGACCCTGTCTCCAAAAAGCAAAAAAAAAAAAAAAAAAAAAAAAACTGAAACCTAATCTCCTATTTAAAAATGAATTTAATAAATTGTGAAAACTGTATATATCAGCAATTTTTCATATTTTTTCCTGCTTCTTATCAATAATCATAATCTGTGCTGAGTTTTACTGCAACACTTTGATATAAAACATATCACATATATGCACACTATTTGGAATACTTAGGAAAGGTCTACAGTGTTCAATTTGGAAAAGAGTCAAAATCATATATATATATCACTATTGTATGGACTCTTAAATAATACAATATGAAAGATAGTTATTTGGTTACTAGATATACAACAGTGTGAATTATATCAAGTTACATCTTAGGAGTTTTTTTATTCTATCTGGGTAGATGAGTGCAATCTAACCTGCGCTTTTCCTGTATCTTCAGATATAGCCATCATCAAGTCCTTTCCTTAAAGCACTAATAGTTTGAAAATTTAAAGAGTGTTTTATTAAAAAAAAAGAGAGAGACTGTAATCATCAGGTTTGATAAATTTTCAAATAAACAAAATACACGAATCTTTATAGAGGACTTCTCAGAAACTTTACTCTTCTATTCATCTAGCAGACCTGTAATATTCTGGTGGCTTGAAGTATGGCAGTAAGAAAACAACAGTCATTTGTTGGTAGTTAACCTTTAACAGGAAGAGATAGGCATTAAGAAATAAATACCATTGGGCCGGAGGGTTAGCTCAGTGGTTCTGGCGCCTGCCTTGCAAGCACAGGTCCTGAGTTCGATCCCCGGTAACCACATAGAATGCTGGGCATGGAGACTCACTCCCACCAGCAATCAATACCACACACCACAATGCCGGGCGTGGTGGCTCACTCTGTAATCCCAGCACTCGGGAGGCAGAGACAGGATTGCTGAGTTCGAGGTTTGCCTAGACTACATAATGAGCTCAGAGTCAACCTGAACTATAAGGTGAGACACTGTCTCAAAAAAAAAGAAAAAAAAAGAAAGAAATACCATAAAATACAGTATCTGTTGAGTAAATATATTATGTGTTAATAAATGGAAGGGAAACATAAAAAGAAAATAGAGAATGAAAATTGGGCAAGCCTAGAGTTGAACAGAATGCAACCTTACAACCTAATATGGTAGTATTGATTGAAAATTTGACAAATGATGAAGATGAGGCAGGAAAGAAAATTAGTTGTGAGAATAAGGAAGAACAGAGCCTGTGTGAAGGCTTAGGGGTAGGATTATACCTGGACTCTTTGAGAGACAGCATAGAGATTGTGTTCCTCTGTGTTTACAGCGACCCCAAAGGTGATGTGAGGAGATTACTGTGACAAAGAGTGGTTTTGGTAAGACAGGTGCTGAAACTGGGTTTTAGCTCATCACAGGCTTTCATACAAGTGACATGGGGAAGTAGCAGAATTTCTGAACAAAGGAGTGATGATATAATCTCACTCTATTCCAGAAAGGTCAATGTGGCTGCTCTTTTGAACTCCTCTGGATCATAGAGGAAAGAGTAGAAACTGTGGGACTTTGAGGTTAATATGCCAGTCCGGGTAGAGGGAAAGGTGGCTGATTCCAAAGTGAGAAGTAAAGGCAATGATAATTGGCCAGATATGGATGTTTTTAAAGATAAAAATGATGAGATTTTTGGATAGTTTGGAAGTGTGGTGGATGGGAGAATTAAAACTGTCAAGATACCAAGGAGAATAGCTGCGTTGAATGGCAGCCATTCTTTCTGGAGTGAGGTGAAGTCTCAGCATTGTGTTAATTTGCATCTCAGGAAAGACTAGTGGTGCTTGAACATTTTTTTCATATATTTATTTTCTGTTTCTATTTTTTTACCTGAGAAGTATCCATTCGATTCAGATGCCCTTTTTGGATTGGTTCTTTCAGCATGGAGGGTCTGATTTTTTTTAAGTTTCTTATGTGTTCTAGATATTAGTCTTTTGTCTGAGGAACATCTGGCAAAATTTTTTCCCACACTGTGGGTTGTCTCCTCACTCTGTTAGTGGTTTCTTTTGCTATGCAAAAGCTTTTTAAAAGATGAGATTCCCATTGTTGATTATGATGTTTCCTGTGTAATCAGAGTTTTGTTCCTGAACTCTGCCTACACCACTGTCTTTGAGAGTTCTACCTTTTCTCTCTTCCAGCATATTTAGTGTTTCTGTTTTAATATTTAGATCTTTGACCCATTTCCATTTTATTTTGGTGCATTGTGAAAGATATGAGTCTAGATTTTAAGATGTGATTTTTAAAATAATGGAGTACTATCCTGCCCTAAAGAAGGATACGCTTGAGACATTTCTAGCTAAATGGGTGGGCTTTGAGACCATACTCTTAAGTGAAATAAATTGGACACACATGTATAAGTGTTGTACGGTTTCTCTAGTTTTTTTCTATTGGAAACCAAAAGTGTAAAATTGTATAATAAATATTGGAAAATAGAAAATCTTCAAATGAGAAGCAGAATTGGGAGAGGGAAAGAAAAGGAGTCAAAAAAGAAGTGGAATGAAAGATGGAAACAAGGCTTTTGTTGATAAAGAGAGGAGGGGTGTAGAAGGGAGGACAGGGAACTGGGAAAAGGAGAAGAATAAGCTATATCATGCACAGGTTCAAATTCTTTGTCATGAGTGCTATCACGATGTATATTTAAAATGTACCAGTAAAATAAAAAGTTAAAAAAAATATTGGGAAGAAATATTATCATAAGTATGTTCCTAAGGAGAGTCAGTCAAGCATCTCTTGGAAAGACTGTGAGAGGCTTTGATGTCAGAAAGTGAAGACAGTAGATAGAAATCATTGAACACATATGCGTGGAGACACATGGCTGCCTCAGTAGACCTGGCGCGTTCTCCGGCAGTTCCTGTCGATCGCAGGCACATTCAGGATACAAAGCCACAGCTACACTGTCTTCCACAGATGGGGAGCTGTGCAAATGGATTTTGGATTATCAGCAGTCAGGAGCAGTGCTCATGCTGGTCACTAACCAGATGCTTAAATTTCATGACGAGGACCGGGAGTGAATGAAAAGCAGCTCAGTTCAGCAGTGCTGGCCGCATCCTGTGCTATTACTTTCCTTTTCCAGCTTTCCCACCGCTCATTTTCAGAGCGTCCTGAGTTCTCCTTGAGTGGAAGAGATCTGTTCTTTATGTCTGGGGATAGAACTGACCTGTACTAAGCAACTGGTCGTTTAAGTACTTTCTTTGACTTGGTAACCAGATTCGCAGTTGTCCTATCCTGTGCTCATAGCTATTCTCAGTCATGACCAGATGCAGCTTTAACCGAGGATTGGCACAAGTTAAGGGGTTGGCCACTGACCACCAGGTACAATGAAGCTGAGCACCTCCTAACAGGCACCAGCAAGTCCCCATCTTCTTGTCAGAAAGATATGCTTGCCCACAGCATGCTGTGGCTTTCGTAACAGGGATTCTTTATGACATCCAGGATATTCCACTAGAGCATTTATCGATTTGGTGAAAGATAATCATGAAATGTATCTGGATAAAAATGTCCAGGTTTTTACTACTTTTTGTTCTCTCTGGCGATGTTTTACTAAATTTTTTGTATATGTTTCATTTAATTATCTGAAAGTGACATTGCCCTATCTTCTTGATTGTTCCATTTCCCTGATAGAGCAGCTGAACATCTCAGTGGTTAATAGAGCGGCATTGGGTCACTGAGCAGTCAGAGATTGATGCACTTCCGGGGTTATCCTCTCTTGAAGCCTTTGTTACTTACAGCAAGCTCTACAACCTACCGTTTTAAGTCAGTGACCTAGAAATACTATGCTCAGTCAAGTTGGTACATTTAATTGTGGAGTTTTTCCCTGGCAGGGAAAGCATCTGTGAAGCATCTGTGGAGAACACTGTGCCATCAGATGGCTTCTCCTTCCTAAGAGGTTCCAGTAGGTGTTCACCTGTCTGTCACAAAATAATCCCTGTTTCCACAAGAGACCCTGAGAACTCTTTCTATCTTTGTTCTTTGAGGAACTCAGTCTGTTGTGCCATGCGCTGAGAAGCTTGGAGTGTTGGAGACGTAAGTCTGGGCATCTTTCATTCTTGAAGGTTTTCTTTGTGAAACAATGTTTCAGCTTTATAGAGCAGGAACATATACTAGCATAACACACATGCATGTAACCATACACATATATCATTATTTATATACCTCACGAACATGTCCATATGTGTGCTATTCATTCTATAGACACAGCTTGATTAGTTTTTACATGAATAAACCATGTTATGATAACCTGCATCAAGCTATAAGACACTTGATCTGCCTGAGGAAGTTCCTGTATTCCTTTCTAATTCAGGGCAGAAATCACCCCCTCCATGAACCCTGCATCCACACAGACCCCCTGGGAGCACTGGAGACCCCTGTCTTTGTGTGGACATATGCACTAATTTCTCCTGAGTATTTTACCTCAAAGTGGAATGGTTGGGGCATAGAGTCCAGTTTATATGTTCAAATAGTGATTTGAAAAGTTCTTCAGAGCCAAGGACAGCAAATCGAATGATTAAAATGCAGTGAAATAGTATTCTGATTGGAGAAGGAAGAACTGGGTTACTCAGTCTGGGGGATATGGCTAAGAGGTGATTTCCTAATTCCCCTGAAGTATATAAAAGGTAATTTTAAGGAAGAAAGGAGCACACTATCAATTTATACAAAGTACAAGATGAGAAAAAATGGGATTAAATTTCAACAAAAGAGTGCTTAGGCAGGGTATTATCATAATTAACATAGAAATAGGTTACTCTCCCCAGGGTGTCTTCAAACCTGTAATGCTCTCTCCTTGGGTAAAATGTAGAAAGGTTCGGAAGAGAACTTTTTTTTTTTTTTGCTGTCTCATGAGTCCTTATTCTCAATTTGTTTTTTGGAAGATGCAATTTTCTTACTAATATGTTTTATGTCTAGGGTGACGAAATATGTATGAAGACAGAATACTTAATTTGGCACAACTGTTAAGGTGCATGGAATGCCAGAAAAGAGGCTTCAGTATGGACTCCGGAGGAAAACTGAAGTATGAGATTTGTTATTTATGAATAACATTCTGGGATACTCCAATAGCACCCAGGCCCTTTGACACTATAGAACTGAAGAGGAATCTGCTGCCAGTAGGGCACAATAGCTCCTATTAAGCCAGTCTTGCTACATACAACAAACAAAATTCTGAAGGAAATATAAGAAGCAATTATTTGAAAAACAGTGGCTAGAGACACAAGGCAGAGAGACTCTGGAGGCAAGTCCACACTAGAGACAGGGAATGGCGCTAGGTTAATTTGTTTTATTTTCACGGCCTTTGGCCTCTGGCCTGGGCAAAGGCTGAAGTAGGCACACTTGCTGGGGGTTTAGGACTTCAGGAAGTCCTTTCCTTTTATTTGGAAAAAGGATTTGTAATCTCAATATGGTTTCCTGAGAATAGGAGAAAAAGAACAGAACACTCTTATTTGCCTTTACAACACTGGCAAACACTGGGTTCAATTTTAATTTTTGTGTGCTTGGCTACCGTCTACTATCTCGGTGTGTAAAAAGCTAACACATTTACATTCCCAGTATTAGGCCCAGCTGGGATCATTGTTGACAGGTGACATATCCACAAGAATTAGAAACCATGTATCTTTCTGGATAAGTGTGGTGTGCTGGGAGAATTCTAATGGGTAAAGAGATAACTAGGGGATGTTACTTTTAGGATTGTGTTGATGGATACCAGCGCAGGCACCGTGCCTGTTCAGCATGGAGGGATGCCCACCCACACATTAAAAGGCCACTGCCCCATGCTTGAGCACATCTCTTTGAGAGCAGAGTGCAGCCCATTTTAGGCACAACTTGCCCGTTATGTAGTTGATGAACCAGAGGGATGTAAATGGCAGCCTTGGGCCATTTGTTTTTTCACAGCTAAGGAGATTTCCTGTTTTGTTTGTACCCTTGACCTTCTGAGCTTTTAAAGCACTATTCTTAAATCATTTCAATTTTTCTCTGCTATTTATTAGACTTAGAGAAAGGCTATAACTTAAAGCACTTTTTGATGCCAAAGTTAGTCTTCTAGGGAAAAAACAGTTTGAAAACACACTTCAAGCTATATGTGCATATTTTTTTTCACAGTAGAGCCTGAAGTCTTAAGATAATACTTCTGGAAATCAGATGAGCCATTTTGTTAGTATGGTTTTATTTAAATTCTACTTGACCATGAAATGTTTTCTTTTTAAGCTACCTATACCCATCCTTTGCTAGAAAATGTAGATATTGCACATATATTGTCAGAACTTTAAAGATAATCATTTTCTTCTGTATCATGGGGACCTATTATGGTTTATATCTAGATGCCTCCTGTACTCATAGGTGGGGTTTGGGGAGGTGTTTCGATCATGAGATGTGGTACATGTCTTGTGTTTCTAGCCAAACTCTTTGAGAGGTGAAGCCTGATTGGAGGAGTGAATCACTGGGGGCGTGGCCTAGGAGGGACAATTTTCTTGACCCATTGATCTCTCTCTGCCTCCTGGCACTGTCCTATGATCCCTTTCTTCTTCCCCATGGCCCTCTGCTGTGCTTCCTTACCTTCCAACTGGCCAACTAGGGACTGAAACATCTATAAACTGTGAGCCAAAATAAATCTCTCCTCCATTGTAGATAGTGATGAAAAAGTAAGATGGAATCTATGGCAAAGACTCACTTTACCCAATCCTTTAAGAATATAGTAAACACTGTATTAACTTTCTATTTTCATAAACAATTGTGACAAATATAGCATCTAAAACCAAAGCAATATACTGTCATACTTCTGTAAATTAGAATTAGGGGTCTTAATTAATTGGTAAGTTTTTCACTAACTTAAAGTCTAAGTACAGTGTTTCCAGAACCTCACTGCAGTTTGGGAATTTGACTTTCTGTTCATTTGAATTCTCAGGAGGATTCAGTCTCTGCACTGTGAGACTGAAGTCCCTGTTTTCCTATTGGTTGTCAGCTGAGAATGCGTTAGGCTTCTTAAAGCCTCCATATTCCTTGGCTCAAGCCTTCTTTCTTCTTCATAGTCCTCAGCATGTTTTAGAACCATTCAAGACTAATTTTTTGATTAATTATTTTACTATATTATGGTATATACATATATATATTCTCATTTCAACTTTAATTGTATCATCTTTATTAACCTTAATTAGCAAAGATCCTTTTACCACATAATGTAACACCTTTACAGGTTCTTTGCATTAAGATCTTAATATCTTTAAGAGAGCTTTCATTTGCCTGCAACAGCCTTCAAGTATTCTGTACTAATTGTGGTTTTAACTCAATGTACTTGTAAACATCTATTGATCCCTAGCGACAAAGACTGTAAAGGTGAATAAACTATGACCTGAATTATTAGATACTTACCAATATTTCTGGTATGAGATACCAGGCTCATATTGCATATCTCTCCTTAAAATAGAGATAATAGCTCCTAGCCCTTCATCCAATGCTATGCTTTCCACATGATCTACAATAAACACTCGTCACATTTGCTGAATTCATAAATTCTGAAAATATTAAGCATTTCCTTAATGGCAATATTTTATATATTTAGTAAACATTAATGAATAAAATAAATATGACCTGTACCCTTATGGATTTAGGTTAAAATGGGGCACTTAGTGAGAGAAGGAGGCAATTTCCTTTTATTGGTGGATGGTTAAATGAGCACATGAATGCATGAAGGTGGGTAAATAAATTGACCTTTCTAATGCCTTATTAGGATGTTTGAGTCTTACTTCATAGTCAGTGAGGATCCAGTGAAGATGGCTAAGCAGAAGTGAATTAATAAAATGTAGTTAGAAAACACTTGATAATGGAGAAAAATTGGCTACAGGTGAAGAATGGCTTGAACCAAGACAGTGATAGAATAGTGAGGTCTTCAGAGATATTTATAAGACTCATCTGGATCAGTCTACTACATCAGTCTGATGCACAGTGCATACATTCAAATTAATGAGATATTTGCAAATCATAGTAGTTACTCTGCTTAACTTAGACTTGTGGTTAATGAGATACATATTGTTCTATTAACATATTAAAATGAGCACACACATAACAACACCTCAAAGGATTCTAGCATTTTGTTCTGTGCTGCTATCCCAGCCATTAAGATATTAGGCATCTGTTGAACATACAGTATCACTCAGCATTCAGACAGAGAATTTATACAGTTATCCCTTTTGAAAGCAATTGGCTTTATGTGTAGTGCCATCAGAATTGAAAAACTTGACACAGGAAATTTAACAATTGAAATGCTACCAAGAACACATCAGAGGTGACCTACATAAAGAAAATTGCTACGAATGATTTTTGGGGAATTTACTTTTGTTCTTTCTTGTTCAACTGAGGAGAAAAAACAACAACAACAACAACAACCAAAACTTCTGTCTGTAATAATCCAGAGAAAAAACTAGAATGGAGAATTGTTCTAGAAGACCTATTTGCATTGTATTTGTGGGACTTTCTATGAGTTGGCTATTGGAATTTATATACTGTACCTGAGTGTATTTCTTTGTTTAATGCATTTTCAGTGGTAACTCTCTTGAAATTTTCTGGGCAGTATTTGGCAGTGAAGAAATCTTTGAGTAGGAGATGGTCCTGTAGCAGAATAGATCTAGTGGCATCCAGAAAATTCACTGGAAATTTTGCAGATGTCTTCTACCCTTCCACTGGACAGTTCAAACCTTTTGTCACACTAACCTACTCAGTGAAAGCAAGCAATCACACTGATTTTATATATGCTGAAACACCTACAGAGCAGTAACATCCTAACAGGATTGTATAAGTGCAAAACAAAAAGTCAGATACAGAAAGTGTTTTTTCTGTTATTACAAGCTTATGGGATGTTTGGGGTAACAGCCAGCTGATGAGTTTTAGTGTGTTATAATGGTATTGTGTCAAAGTGAACAGTTTTGCAGGGCATGAAATGATAGGACTTTATCATTTTGTAGAAGAAGAAATATGCTGGACATAGTACCTAACACCCATAACTTCAAAGAGGAAAAGCCTGATTGGCTCTCGTTAAGGAATTCACTTCACAGATAACTGGCATCGGGGAGGAATGTCATGACAGACGGTCATGTCAGTTCACAGCTGCTCAGTTCATGGTGGCCAGACCAGAGGAACAGTGTGGAAGAGGAATATGGAAGGGAACTTACATAGTACTGAAAGGACCACATCTATGACCTGTCCGGACACACTCAGATGTGTGCTTTACGCTGCTAGGCATTGCTCAGTCTCATGAAGTTGGCATATCAGGAAAAATGGTAACAGACATGTACACAAATACCAGTTAAAAGTAAATACAGAAAAGAAATCTGGTTGTGGTTTTGGAAACTAGGAAGCCATATAAGAGAATTTCAAATTCTCCTGAGGTTATAGAGACACTATATATTAAGTACTTTGTGGGTGAACAAGACTATTCTGGAAACTGTTAATCATGAAGTTATGAAATTTTAGAACTGGAAAGAGGTGTGTATAATCTCATCAACAGAGGCATGTTGAGTATTTGGGAATTTTCCTAGTTCATACAGCTGGATAATGTCAAAGCTGAATTAGAAGCCAAATACCTTGTCCTTTTTGAAAGACACTAATTCAGGACTCTTATTTTATTCACTTTCAATTGGTACTCATGTTTTAAGGGGTTGGGAGAAATGGAATTCCAGTAACTTCAGCTTCAGAACACAGACTTCAAGGACTCTCTCTCTCTCTCTCTTACTCTCATATTCTGATTATCATGTCATGCTGGGAAGCTTTATTCAAATATTGTGCATATCTAAATTTTATTCCTTCTCAATATCAAGATTCCAGGCTTTTTGCTTATCATATGAAGATACTATGATAATTTGAGAACTAATTTTTTAAAGAAGTAGAGATCCTTAAGGGAAAATTCTTTTGTTTTGAAATAAAATGTTTAAGATTTTGTCAATGTTTTATTTTTTGTTTGATCATAATGCTTTGAGGAAGATATTCAAAAGAAGCAAAATGAAAAGACTAAAAAGCAGATGATTTCCTAAAATTATATGATGAGGAAATTGAAGTATGAAGGCCATTTTTTTTTTGCTTTGCCCAAAGCAAACTGTTACATTAATCATGAGGTTATAATATTCCCAACATATAAGAAGTTATTTAAAAACTGTTAAAAATTGAACTGATTGCATTATGACAATATTTATTTTCCTTGCTTTTTCTAAGCCTCCAACTTTTTACCATTTTCTTGAATTTTTAAAAGTACCATTTCTAAGAAAGTTAATAGTGATAAAAGAAGTCATATCATGTAACTCAGAATTATAAGTCACATTATAATGTGCTGAAAGAAATTTTGCTTAAATTATTTCTTGCTGCAATGCCCAGATCAAAAAATAGATGCTACATAGATTAAGAGTTACTTAAGGAGCTCTGTCTTATTTAATTTTGTTCCTCTCAAGATTTTTATATAGACTACACAATAGTTGTTGTTATCCTGAATTACAATTGGCCTATAATTCAATTGTAATCTTGCAAAGATTGTGTATCTACTGTACCTGCCAATTTTTCCAGTACTTGAGATTGTACCAACCACTTTTCCATAGATCACATTCATTGTAAACCAGTTTATGTCTTTTGATTTAAACATATATTGTTTGACCATTGTATGAGTTTGGTTATACAAACTGACCATCAAGGATATTTTTATGAATTAAAAATATAAGAAGGAGTCGCAAATAAATAAGTATACAATTTTTAATTTAACACATGAATTTTCTACATAATGCACTTTAATTTTACTAAATCTTCACTGTGTTGTATTTATTACTTTTCAGGAACTATTATCTTTAAAAAAAAGAAAACATGAAAGAAAAACAGTGTTTTCATATTCTAATTCATTTGGTAATTCATTTCTACTCTATCCCATGACTGTAATAAAGGAAAAGTATGATGAGTAAAACCTGCCACTGAAATATACGTTCTGTGGAGCCATAAGTCATGACTAGAAAGTATATGAGTCTTAGAGTAAAACAGATATTGACTCAAAGGATATACATTGACACCTACTAACTTAGGAAGCTATTGACATTTCTAGAATTTTCTGAGTCACTATTACTCCAAATGAAAAGGAGACATTTTTTTGAACATTAATGGAGAAAGAGCAAACATATTCAGCATATGCCATGACATAAATATTTGGTTGTTACGTAAGAGATTTCTTTCATAGAATTTGCTGGTGGTGCTTATTTCAAATGAATGATCTACATTATACAGAAGAATTCACTTTCTATGATCATTTAGGTAGAGAAGTTTCTATCATTTTCCACTTATATTGTGTTCTAAGTCTTTTCTAAAGAGTTATTGACAATGGAAATTGGCTACATTTGCTATTTAAGATGAGCAACACATCTATTTTCTTCTTGTACTATCTCACTACTACTTTGCCTATATTTCCAGAGAGCTACTCACATTGAACACAAAGCTTTTTAAACCACCTTTCATTTTTTACACAATTCTGTACAATGGTAACTCTAAATTTAAATACAAAAGGGAAATTTCTCTGATTTACTGAGTTAGAACTGTTTAGAATTGTGTTTACTAAAGCCAAATGCCACTATCTTACCAAATGATGAGACTCAGTATCACCCATAATCAAATCCAAGTAATAGCATGTGGCTGCTGCTAAAATATATTCAGAGGGCACACCTGTGCAGTAAGCCTGCCAAATGAAGTTTACCTTGTATCTAATCTCAAAGAAACACGAACCCCAATCCCCACCGAAGAACATTTTAACCAGTATAAAGTGTTTAAAAATGTCAACATAATGAAACTAAAGGAAAAGTTTACTTAAGATTAAAGAAAACTGAAAAGACATGAAAACTAAATGATTATTCATTGGATATTGGATATTTTTTAGTAACGTAACCACCATAAGAAACATTACTAGGAAAATTTGAATACAGACTATACATTGGATAACAGTATAACTTTATTGTCAAAATCTTTAGGAGAGAAAATAATAGTGTTTTGATGGGAGGATGTCCTGTTCTTAGAAGAGGTATGCTAAATAATTAAAAGTGTCATGTCTCCCTTGTACTTTTTAGGAATTTATACATACATACATACATATATATATATATATATATATATATATATATATATATATATATATATGGCTATTTTTTGTCGCAACTTTCCCAAATACTTGTATTTTCGAAACAGAATGTTGTTGTATGAAATAAGTACTATTTATGTATGAATACTCCTCTAGAGAGTATGGCTGAGAAGAGTCTGGCTGAGAAAAACACTGTTGTTCTTTATTCTCCTATCCTATTCATGACCATCCTATCTCCTTTCCCTTTAAAATACTTGACATCTGTTAAATGCCCACCTTCTCCATAACTACTCTGTTCTCCAGTCACCACCATGACAGTCCCCTGGACACATGAACGGTTCATCTCCAAGCTTGTACCACTGGGCTCCTATGATTTGTTCCCTAAATCACTGTCACAGGGATGGTCTACTAAAATGTAAACTAAAATAATGCTGTTTTTTCCTGCTAAAAACACCCCCATGGCTTTCTATCCCACTTAAGAAAGTAAAATTCAACCTCTGAGCACCATGATTCCTACCTCACTTCCACCTTTTAAGATTTTTTTCTCTTCTCTCTTTTGCTCAGTTATTGAAACTCCTTCCCACACAAGGTATGAAAGTTTCTCTGCCTGCCTGGAAGATTCTCGGTACCTCATTTCTTGTTGATCCCTTCTTATCCTTCACTAGTTGAGGCAGTGGAGTTGTGCATTTAGGGACCCATGGAGAAGACAAAATCCATGTTAATTATTAAAAACAAAACAGAACAAAACAAGGCAATGGCCATCAGCAGAAAATGCCCGGCATTCCACACTGCTGGAAAATGTCAAGGTTCACGAGGCCTGCAACAAAGTCCTCCGGTAGAATCACAAACACAGAAGCTTCCTTCCAATGCAGAAGTTTCAAGAGTAGAGGAGGAAGACATACCCTCCTGTTTCAAGTCTTTTCCCGGACCTTGACGGTCGCAGGAACTTGGAACCCCGACCACACTTAAAATCATACGCTAGCGAGGGTGGGGTTGGGAAGAAGCGCACGGGAGAAGGAGCCGAAGCGAGCAGGAGCTGCTGCACACACAGGTTGCTCCACTGCATGCGGACAGTGCCCATCTGTGCGGAGGCGTTTCTTCCTTACCGTTATCGCGTAGGAATGTCTGATCACTGAAGAAAAAGAATATATCACCTGTTTTGCTTTATTCACTCTCAGATGAACAATTAAACTCATCATTTTAAATTGAGAGGTACTTTACTGAGAAGGTATCTGGAAGTTGAGGAAAATCATATGTGTCACATTAAAAATATGACTACTTGGGCCGGAGGGTTAGCTCAGTGGTTCCGGTGCCTGCCTCGCAAGCGCAACGTCCTGAGTTCGATCCCCGGAAACCACATACAATGCTGGGTGTGGAGACTCATGCCCACCAACAATCAATACCTCATGCCACAGTGCCGGGCATGGTGGCTCACGCCTGTAATCCCAGCACTTGGGAGGCAGAGACAGGAGGATTGCTGAGTTCGAGGCTTGCCTGGGCTACATAGTGAGCTCAGAGCCAGCCTGAACTACAAAGCGAGACCCTGTCTCAAAAAAAAAAAAAAAAAATATGACTACTTGTTTTGTTACATGTCCCCTAAATTGATGGATATACTATTGTATCTGACCAACATATTTCTAATTTTTAATTGTGATCACTGTGAGAAATTGAGAATCACTGCATGAGCATCATGTTTACTAATGGTACATGTATTCCAACACGCACTTATCTTAGAATTTATAAATACTAACCCTAGCGACTGAAGAAGGCCATGTTGAGGTTGTCATACCACAGCCTCAAAGCCTTGGCCCACCCCTGAGGCTTGAAGGGATCTCTCAGCCAAGAGCCGCCGGCCCCGAACAGCAGAGAAGCCTCCTGGCTTCTTTCTGCCTTTTCTGTACTCTCCCGCCCTCCATCCCTCTGCAGTATCCCCTTAGTTTGTTGAGCAGAGTTTTCATGAGTCATCTCAGTTACCACTCATGAAACAAAGCACAAGACGGAAAACTTTGCAAATAGCAGATACCCCAAGGGAAGTAGCATTTCCACAAAATGTAAATACAAGGGTTTCTATTTGGGTAGCCTATGAGGTTACACAGAAGAGTCACAGATTCTACGTAGAATTCCAGTCCTCTGAGGGCTATTAAGTAAAGAATGCAGACATTAGAGGAACTCCCTTTAAAAGGGGGCATTAATGTACATTTTAAAAGTAATGGATCAGATGTATAAATCTTAGGAGGCATGTAGTACAAAACAGTGAATGAAATATTTATACATTCCATTGAAGCTTAGCGTATATTCCAGAGAGAGAAGTCCAAGAGAGATGGGTCTTCCCCTTTGTTCGGAATCTATTTTTCCAATTGCTCTGACACAGCTGTTGGCTGCACAATCATTCTGAAGTTGATTAGATCAGAAAGAGGAGGTTTGCCTGCCCAGCATGACCGATGACAATGGTAATGCCAGGCGGCATGGAGCCTGTGTATGCAGGTTGGTTGCGGTGCAGTGCGGGATTCTGAATGAGTCTCTGCATTTTAGTGCCGTTGCATTTGTATGTTGTCTGCGTCCCAAGCAGGGCCGCACAGTATGCATTGCATACACTCGCATAAAATCTCCCCATTGAGGTTGCAAACGGCTGCTGGATTTATGGGACAGGGATATAATCACATTCACAGGAATGCTCAGCTGAAAGCAGAATCAGATCCTTATTACCTTTGTTCCATTTGTTGTGATAAAACAAAACATTTGATCTTAAGAAAATGAAATGTTACCTATTGAGAAATGCTTTTGACTTGCTGCTAGAATAATTTTGTATTTCTGAAACATGTCATGTAAGTGAGTCTAATTCTAGATTCTTCTTTGAAAGTCAGAGAAGTTAATAACAGGCCAATACCAACTGGGAAGCATAGTATGAGATAGACAGTTGTGGTTGTGTATAACTATATAATATCAGTTCTTGGTAGGCTGAGGCAGGTGGGTTGTGAGTCTGAAGCTAGCCTAGGCTACATAGCAAGATCCTGTCAGAAAACCAAAAACACAATAATAATTATAAGGAGATAATACGCTGCCTGCTTTCAAGCATAACTTTACTTACTCATCACAAAATCCCAAAGAAGCAGGTACAGATAGCTGGTTCCACTGAACAGTTGTGAAGATGGCGGTTCACAGAAGCCTCTTTTCTGTCTTGTTCCCAGCCCTTTGCTGCCCTCTTGTTTAGTCTGTGACTGTACTGCTTTGATGTGAGATCCACCTAAGCACAAAACCTCAGACTTGGAAGACTTTCAGTGAAGCGTTAACCTTCTGTGAAATGAAATCTCTCAAGTGTTCTGTGGTCCTTGTGACTATGAAGAGCCCTCCACCCCCGTGGCTGGCGGCCCTCTCGGGGGAGAACCGTGGGTACATTGCAGCAGCGGCAGCATTTCCACTCTATCCTCTGGTTTCCTTGCCAACTCGCCTTCTGGAAAGTCTGATCTTGCCAAAGGTACCTGGTCTGTACAAGTGAAATCCAGAGCCAGCGTCCCTTTGTGTCGTTAGTGGTGCTCAGCTGAATTACTCCCACACAGTTTGAGAGCGGGTCATGACTAAAGTTCATCTGGTCTAAGCAGCTACAATTTCCCGATAAGGAAGCTGTGCTCCTGGGAATCAGAGGGGAGTGATCAAGCCATACAAGTAGGGAGGGCAGTCTGGAGTGAGAAGCGAATCCTCATTGCACATTTCTGGGTGCACCAGGAAATTTCCCGTGGCAATAGACAGGTCTGCCTGATATTGTATTTTACAGGTCTGATTTTTTTTTTAATAATAGAGATAAATGTTGAGCAGCTGGGATATACTATGAGAGAAGTTTTAAGTTTTGTATCTGTATTGGAAAGATCTGGCTTTTCTTTTATTGTAGACTTCATGCTAGAATAAAGGTACAACATTCTTCTTGAAAGAGATACAAATGAAATCATGTTAGAATATCTTACAGTAAATAAGCTGATAGGAAACCAAGACTAGTTATAAGGTTTTCTTTCTTTATTCTTTCAATTGCCATGTGTTTGTAGGCATTCGGGACAAGAGTAATGCAAACAAATGTGGATATACTGCTCTTCTAAACCAGTCTAACTTCAGGAAAATCTGAGAAGAGGATTCTTTGGGCAATTCTGCATCCTAGATATTGACATTTCAAGTGGAGGTATTTCCTGAACAAGTGTAGTTCCTAACCCTTAGTGCTTTCTGATAATTTGACATTGGATTTCTTTATAGATCCAAAAAGCTCAATTTAGAAAGATAAAATGTCCTTACAAAACACACTTTTTTTTTTCCTGAGGATGGCCACATAAACTACACCTTACACATATTTTGTAAAACAAGGAAAGGAAGGTGTCCTGACCAAGTAGGATAATATATATGAATCCTTTTCATGTGCCTGGAGAATAATCAATTAGGTGACTATCTGGTTGTATATGGTTGCTGTACTATTTTTCTTTGCGAAAAACTGGCTGCTAAAATATTTCTTGCATAGGGAAAATTTGTTCCAGGTAAGTGAAATGCCTAAAGCACCTTTTAAAGCTAGAGGTGTTTCTTGGTGTGAAAATAGTTAAAGTGGAATTTGGGAAAAGCAAGAAATATCGTTAAAGGACTGAATTCTAATGAACAAACCAGAATAAAAAATATCATGCACATTAAATTCAGCTTTCCAATGTCACTCTCTGGAGATTAGGTTCGGAGAACTGAATGGCATAAGAGAGAGTGGAACATTTCCTCCAATTTGTAATATTGGATCAGGCCCATTTTAAACTGTGCTAATTTATTCTTCATTGAACCATGGAGATTAATTAATCCTTTGTTTTGCTGGATTAATGAGTAATCAATATGCCAAAGGGAGGAAAAAGAGAATGATGTCTGCTCAAGAACAAAGCACTCAGGTAGCCAAGACATTTTATTTTTCATGTTTACAAAGCACACCACAACCCAGATAAAATGTTAGCATTCCAGGAGACTTGAGTTATTTTTAGTTTTTTTTTTTTTTAACTAAGATATCCTTGAGTTCATATATTTCAGATGTATACAAGTGACTGAGACATTCACTAAATTATCTGGTGTTAATGTTAGTGTCTTTTGTCAGACTCTCTTTCTTCCACAAAATGTAAGTCAATTTCTATACTTCTGTGACACCTACCTAGGTAAAGGTCACTCACCCTGAGTGACTTTCCCTAACCAAAATTTAAACTGACTGACAAACTAGTCCTACTTAAGTAACTTGCATTACTTATTTTCTTCTTGGTATTTATCACTTTGTGAAATTATATAATTTATTTATTTACCTTTTTCTTGCTCATCACACCTACTCCCAGACCCAAAAATAAAAGTAGAGATTCTTGTCCATTTGTTTTGCCACTCTTTTCACTGATGCCAGCAGCAAGCTTCCACATAAGAATTGAGCAATGCATATTTGTTCAACAAGTGAATTCGTTTTAAATGGAGAGGAATTCAGCTAAAGGATCTTTTCTGGCACAAAGGAATGAGTTTAGTGGCCTAAACCTTACTGTCATCTACTTAGAATGTCATGTGAAGTAAGTGATCAAATCATGGACTCTGAGTTTCCCCGCATCAAGAGCTATCCTGTTAATATTCCACAGAGAGGGCCGGAGGGTTAGCTCAGAGGTTCCGGTGCCTGCCTCGCAATCGCAAGGTCCTAAGTTCGATCCCCGGTAACCACATACAATTCTGGGCATTGGAGACTCACGCCCACCAGCAATCAACACCCCATACCACAGTGCCAGGTGTGGTGGCTCACACCTGTAATCCCAGCACTCGGGAGGCAGAGACAGGAGGATTGCTGAGTTCCAGGCTTGCCTGGGCTACGTAGTGAGCTTAGAGCCAGCCTGAACTACAAAGCGAGACCCTGTCTCAAAAAAAAAAAAAAAATTCCACAAAGACCCGAGTTTCCTTTTTGCCTGCCTAGTCTAAGTGTATTTGCATATAGTCTTGGTAGGAATAGCATATTATTGACATGTCTGGGATGGTCAGAGGGCACATCTAGCAAGGATCTTCTTCTTAACTTTAAGAATCAACTTGGTATACCCCAGTGTTCCTAGCACTATATTAATTCCCATTTGGAAGACTAATAGCAACATCAGCACGTAGTCCATGTGATAGTGCATTGCTAGTTTAATAGGAATTCTGTATTAAGATACTGTGGTACATATTGTTATATTTTTATTTTATATATATTCATAATATTCATCTCTTTAAAATTGAGCATTTCATTTTAGAATTTGCAGTCAATCTTTGAAAATCTGTTTTTAATTATTGAATATTTTTTAGTTAGTCATTATATGTAGAGTAATATGGTGATAGGCAACAGATCCTATCTCTGATTAACAGCAATAAAAGCATATTGAACATATGGATTAGAAAATCAGGACTCTGAAGGAAAGGGTAAATATGAGAGATTCAGAAATAGGAATGGAGAAGACCAGG
The DNA here is from genome assembly GCA_004025085.1 of Thryonomys swinderianus. Taxonomy (NCBI): domain Eukaryota; kingdom Metazoa; phylum Chordata; class Mammalia; order Rodentia; family Thryonomyidae; genus Thryonomys; species Thryonomys swinderianus. Next base: position 17,669 of record PVIC010014555.1, on the reverse strand, counting down.
ATATTGTCACTCTTGACACACATATTCAGGAAATAAATCTGATTAGTTTAGTTGCATTAGAGTCAGATATCCAACCCCTTAAGTAGGACCACCATTTGTAAAACTTCCGATATACTGAGAAATTATTCCCTAGGAGAAACTTTGTACATTATTAATGAACAAAAGAATAAAATGAACTCTGGACAGGTAAAAACATAGATGTTCACTATTGTAACTGAGTTAAGACCATCTACTTTATATTTTATTATCAGAAGCCCAGGCAATAGTGATAATAATCATATCACCTTGAAAAGTGACAAAAGAATAGACAGATGAAATCTTAGTGTTGATTAAAATATAATGTGACCATTTTCTTTTTCTTTTTCTTTTTTTTTTTCATTTTTTTGAGACAGGGTCTCACTTTGTAGTTGAGGCTAGCCCTGAGCTCTATATATAGTCCACGCAAGCCTTGAACTCAGCAATTCTCCTGCCTCTGCCTCCCGAGTGCTGGGATTACAGGTTTGAGCCACTATGCCCAGCACTGTGGTGTGTGGTACTGATTGCTGGTGTTCGGGGGTCACCATACCCAGTATTGTTAGATGTGGTTACCGGGAATGGAACCAGAAACCTTCCACTTGCTAGGCAGGTGCTGGAAGCACTAAACTAAATCTCTGGCCTATGACCATTTACTTTAAAAAGAAGTATTAATGGATGGTGACAGGTAGGGAAGTGAAAGGAAATTAATATTTGAGATTACCAAGTGCAATGCTAACTGCTTTACAGGAGTTTCTCACTTCATATTTATAAGACATTCTTAAATTCATTAAACTGTAGGGAAACTGAGGATCAGAGAACTAAACAGAATTTTTCAAGTTTCCATACTTAATGATGTACAAATATAATATAATAACGGTGTACAAGTGTCGCAGTACTGTCAACACATTTTCAAAGGAAGACACAAGCCATTGTTGCTCTGCCTTGCTGATGTGATGTTACAGTTGTCACAAATAATTACTACATGAGTCCTTTCTGTTGGTCTGTCACATTATCTTGAGTCTAATAAAAAACAAGCTTCTCTTTTTCTGCCAGCACTTTTAGGGTTATGAATATAGTCATTGGATCATATGTTTTCTCGTTGAAAATCTCTGTTTTCATTTTTTATTTAAAACTGGCCACATTGGTTGTAACCCATTTTATTTTAGGTCAGATTTCCGAAAAGCAGCTTTTGAAACTGGGATTCAGGTGAATGTGATTTATTATAGAGCAGTTTTTTGGGGAAAAAAAAGAACAAAATGTTTCAAAGAAACTGAGGAAAGTCAAACAAGGATATGCTGCGGATAAAAACAAGGAGCCTTGTGCTGATCCATTGGCATCTCTGAGGCTTACTTCCTACTCCAAGATGTTGCTCTCTCTGGAGCAGAGTGTAAGGAAGCTGTCAGGTGAGAGTCATTCCTAGCGGTGGAGCAACCATAAGCCCTTAGCAGGTGACATATGAAGTGGAAAATGGATATACCTGTTCAGAACAATGAATATGGGACAGTCTCAAAACACATCAGCTTTCATTTCACACTCCAGCGTTGAAGCCCTGCCAACTCTTAAAGTCAAAGAGAGAATATGTCTTGGTTCCTTTTTCCTCCCTTCTAGCAAAACAAATTTCAGTTCCTTGGGGAATGATCTTTCTAATAGAAAGATACACCTTGCAGCTGAGCCTGCTAATTCCTGGCAGGAATACATGTATCCTTGGGTACATAAGATAATCTGTGGAATATTTTAGGGAAGCCTGGATTGATATGCTGCGGATAAAAACAAGGAGCCTTGTGCTGATCCATTGGCATCTCTGAGGCGTACTTCCTATGATAGTAATGATAATGTCTTGCTCTAGAAGACGGTGGGGTGACACAAATGCCATGTACCCATGATTCATGACTAGCTGGTGGATCTGTTGTCTAATATTATAAGAGGAAATAATATCTTTTGTTTGTTTTCTTACTTTGCAAATCAAAGTGTTCAAATCTTACTTCTATGATGTAGCCAGGTGGCTTGTGTTTTTGTCCCTGTTCCTTTTTTCTTTTATCTTCTTTTTTTAAGAACTGAGTTCCAAAAAAATTCATAAATTTTTGTGGTGTAACAAACATGAGGCTACTTAACATAATTTGAGTGTGCATATACCAAGAGATTTTTAAGGATGGAGACTCTCAACATGGCATAAATATACATCTTCTACTTTCTCTTACCTAACATCTAAATGACTGCGCTTTATTTTTGAAAACTAAATGTTTCAGTGTCCCTTATCTTCTCTCTTTATACCTGGATTTTTAGCTTAGCTCATTTACCCCTTCTTCCCTGGAATATTAAAAAGATTGTTTCAAACATGTTAAAAGCATAGTGATGATTTATTGACAAATCTCAGAATATTACATACGTTTCTTTAATGTACACATACAAAAAAAGAAGTCAAGATATCAACTACATGGAGTTGATTTTACATAGTTGGAGATCAGGAAACATTTGCTCCACAGAGATGAATGTTCCTTGTCTTCTCAGAGGAGCCCTGTCACCAATTATATGATCTGATGGATGAATGAACCCATCACCTTCTCAAGAATTTATTGTTATCTTCCTCACACAATCTTCATACTCTTTGCCCTACTCCAAATGTTCTAGAGGTCTGCTAGGTGCCTGCTCTCTTAATAAGTGCAAGGAATAGATCAATTAGTGTATAAGTACTCCAAGTACCTATGAGGAAAGTTAATTGCAGACTGGTATTTCAGGGACCTCTGTTCCTTTAGCATTCTGAGTTTTAGGCAGTTCCACTCCACTTTTGCATTTCTTTTTTTTTTTTTTTTTGAGACAGGGTCTCGCTTTGTAGTTCGGGCTGGCTCTGAGCTCACTATGTAGCCCAGGCAAGCTTCGAACTCAGCAATCCTCCTGTCTCTGCTTCCTGAGTGCTGGGATTACAGACATGAGCCACCATGCCCGGCTACTTTTGCATTTCTTAAATGGCCTCCCTCCCCTGAAGGATTGGCTCCATTCTCCCTAGATTCTTGTGTATAAATCTATGTTATTATATCTTTTATATATTTTCTTGATCATATTTTGTGTAGAGTTAAAAAATTAGAAAAACCAAATCAAATTATATCACTTTCTTTCTTTTACTTTACTAGTTCTCCATGATATAATTGGCAATGGATTGTAGGGAATTTGACATGAGTAGAAATGTGTGTGCATGGCAATGTATTTGCTCTTCCCCAGTAGCCAAAATCATTGGTTCCAGGGATATCCTCATACACCAATATTTGTATATGGTCTAGTTGCTTACATAAAATAAAAGAATGCATAGAAGCTGGTGAGATACTTCTGTATGTATAAAGGCACCTCTAGGTTACTTATAATACCTAATAAAATATAAATGTAATGTGAATGATTATCATGTTTTATTATTTAGGGTATAATAAGAAAAAAAACAGTTGGCACATGTTCAATATGGATACAGTTTTTTTTTTTTTTTTTTGAGACAGGGTCTCGCTTTGTACTTCAGGCTGTCCCTGAGCTCACTATGTAGCCCAGGCAAGCCTGGAACTCACAGCAATCCTCCTGCCTCTGCCTCCCAAGTGCTGGGATTACAGGTGTGAGCTGCCATGCCCAGCTGATACAATTTTTTTTAAATCTTTTTATGTATAGTTATTTGAATCACTAGATATGCAGATTACAGAGTGTGAAGGACAAGCGCATATACCTTCTAACTTTGTGCCAATTTGAACATTATTCCTAGCATAGGAAATTCCAGTTTTTGAACATACTTTCTCAAACCTCTGCACATTAGCATATGGCCTTTTCTCTTTGGTTCAGCCTCACATCTTTGTCTGTCAGAGCTGACCTCAGTCACCTTCAGGTTTCATGATTAGATACAGATAGCCCCTTCCCAGGGAAGCATCCAGTGAATTTCTAGGCAGCATTTTTCACTTTGTCTTGTATTCCTTTATGGCCTTTTACTTGTGTACATTTGAGTAATTTTAATTCTCTACATGTTTATTTCTCCTCTGAACCCAGAGGAGCTCCCATAGAATTCTACAGACCCAGTCTCCGAACAGCAGTGTTTTCATGACTTTCGTCTGTGAGCTGTAGTCATTGGTAGGGATGGGGTATAGTTCAAGCTCCTGGGCAATACTGGGCAAGGTGGCTTCTGTGTGCCAGAAGAGAGGGAGGCATGGACTTAGACAAGAGATCTGGCCAGGGAAGAAATAGCATCTGTACTACACGTGTGTGTGTGTGTGTGTGTGTGTGCGTGCGTGCATGCATGCGTGTGTGCGTGTGTGTTGGAGTTTCAGCCCAGGGCCTTTGTACTGAGCCATCTTGTCTAGCTCATTTTTAACGTGAGACAGGCTCCCACTTATTTCCCGGGCTGGTGTTCAACTTGTGATCCTCCAGCCTCAGCCTCTTGGAGTGCTGAGATTATAGGCTCGAGCTATCAAAAGTTCTTTATATGTAAAAGAAAGTAAGAGTTCTCATTTGTAGAGCCCTCACTTTAGACGGAGCACTGTGCTACCTGCCCTGCACATAAGTGGTCATGCTCTGCAGTCTGTCCAAATATCAGCGAGTGTGTGACCTCCTAAAGCCAGTAAAGTCAGAGCCAGGGAGCCAATGGCTATTCATTTGCAGAATTCATGAAGCACTGTTTGCAAACTAAGTTGTTGCTTTATGTTCTTCTAGGAAAGGAAACAAAGACCTCCTATGAAACTATAGCACAGTGCTTTCCTGTTATCTACAATGTGATAAATTGGCTTGTAGATATATAAAAATGTAGGCAGAAAACCATGATTTATGCTGGAAATTCATAAATATTGATGGCTGAAGGACAAGTACAATGAAGCTTATATTAAAAGTCATACAATTTTAAATCATTAATTCATTTAATCTTTTTGAAGTTAATTTTAAACTAGATTATTTAAAATCACTATTACCTTAAAATAATATAGTACAGTACTTACAGGTGTTTGTACGAATTGTATATGCTTCTAAGTCAGTCACAGATAAAGACTCTTGATATAGTATGAGTACATTTTCTGACAGTTACAATATTTGATCCAGGATAACTATGGCTTGTCTTATACACAGTATGTATTAAATGTTAGAAGACAGTGCTAGTTATGTTTATCTTTAGTTTATAAATAACTTTATTTCTTGGAATGGTATGTATAAAATTTCAAAGATATTTTTGTACACATGTTTATCTCTGGTATAACTCTTCAGTATAAAGCATAATAAAACAGAGGCTATTGGTAGTTTAAAAAGTATTTAAGTAATTGGACCAATCACACATGGTATTTTGTGCCACACTAATGTTATACCCAACCATTTCTATCCTGGGATCTGTCAGTCTAAAAGAGGTAAAATGCTAAGGGCAACTCCACTAATTTGATACAAACAAGATTTGGGGTCATTATAATGACTCACTCTATTGTGTCCTCCTATTTCTCCAATGTTACTGTGACTATTATAATATGCAATATTTTCATGTGAACATTATAAATATTAACAATGAAACATTTTAATGGACATTCTCTGAGCAACAGCTGAATAAAATGAAGCAGCCATACTTGTTACACTTTATTTCAGCTAGTAAATTGAAATATGAGAGATTTCATTTATTCTGTGTTAAAAAGTGCTTATTGCCTTAGCTGTCTAGCTGCTATTACAAAAATTAAAAACTATATAAATTATACAAAGCTGTCCACAGAAGCTAGCACAAAAAAATTACTGCCCCTGCTGAGGACAAAATGAAATCCGTGGTTGAATTGCCAGATACAAAATAAAAGCAAGAAATAAAGTATCTTCGGGACCATTATTAAAGGATTAAAGGAGGGTCTCAAATCTCTGTTGACCAGATTCATTCTGTCCTCAAAGGTTGGTAGGTACTTGCTTGGTTTTCAGTTGTTTATAACAGAGAACACTGCTGCACTGTTAAATACAGCTAAGAGTTGCAAAGAAATTGAATTTCATTTATTGGTTTTGTTTGTAGATTTAGTTTAATGTACCATTGCCTGAGTCAGGTTTGACATATATTTTCAAGTTATCCGATTTTTAATTGGTTATTGCCTAAAGTGTTCAGAAAACACTTAAAAGCAAATTTGAAATATGGTTCAAGTTCATTTGCAGCCTCTAAAATTCTTTAAACTGAACATGTTAAGTCTTCAGAATTGTTTCCTTCTACTGTGAGGGTGAGAGGATTGGTAACTGAGAAAAAAGTTTTTATCACATAGTTTTGCCCTAGATATAAGCCCCAATTTTTCTCCTGTCTAAGAAACAATATCTCAAAACAAGCCAAAGGAATAACCTTTTAAGAGAATGTGAGATCATCTCTCTGCTGGACCATTCTACTTGGCCCATGATGGAATCAGATCATAGAAAAATTTAACAGCTGCAGATGTTATGAAACTGGGTTGTGTCTCACCACCGAGACTGATCAACAGCTACACAGAAGTCAGTGGGGAAAGAGTGAGAAAAGCCTACGGAAACAATGGAAGATTAGATATGTTTTATTGGCATTTATTTCCATAGTACCTTAAAAGAGAGTCTTTTCTCTCATTTTTCTGTAGCTTTTTAAAAATTGAATTCTTTATTGGTACATTTTATAGACAGCTCACAATCACTCTCAACATTGGAGAATTTGTACCAGTATATGACATGTGTTAATTCTCATTTTTACCCATATCCCTACCCACCCCAGAACCCCCCACCCTATACATGTGGTTTCTTTTTCTTTTCAAATCACATTTATTCTTCCCCTTCATTACTTTCCCCTACCACGTTCCCTTTGTATTTCATAGTTTTAATACAGAATAAATTTTTTGTTCATTTTTTTCCAAGCTTAGAATAAGTCTAATGAAATGAGCACCATCGTCATTTTTTTTTTCTTTTTATGTATGTTGATTTTAAAAGAAATAGAAAATACAGGTAATTTACAGAAGAAAACAAAAATCACTTTTGCCTCTGTTGCTTTTTTTTTAGACAGGGTCTCGCTTTGTAGTTCAGGCTGGCCCTCAACTCACTATGTAGCTCAGGCAAGCCTTGAACTCAGCAATCCTCCTCCCTCTGCCTTCCTAGTTCTGGGATTATAGGCGTAAGCCACCACGCCCAGCACTGTGGTATGTGGTATTGATTGCTGGTGAGTGTGAGCCACCACGCCCAGCATTGTATGTGGTTACAGGGATTGAAGTTAGGTCCTTGCGCTTGTGAGGCAGGCGCTGGAACTACTGAGCTAAATCTCCGGCCCCAGTCATTAATTCTTTATTACATGCTATTTGTTAAACATTATTCTAGGAACTGTGGTTACACTAGTAGAGGCACTAGACATTCCTGCCTTCTTTGAGCTGACAGTCTTATAGGAGAAAACAGTGCAAAATTTGTGTAGCATGTTAGGAGATAATAACTGTGGGGAAAACTAAAGTGTGGTCTTCACAGAGCACAGAACTTCAGAGGGTGCATTCACATTTTGTTTTAGAAAATCTCATCTCTGTTGAAAAAGACTTACAAATCTTGGGGGAGAATGAAAGAGGAACATTGAAGTTATGGCTGGATTGCTGCAAAAGGCTAAATTTTACATTATGAACTTGAATATGGTTTTATTTAAAGGAAGATTGTTCTCAATAGAGAGAACTTATGCAAAGGCAAGAAGGCTTCACAAATCTGAGGACCAGCTAGCGGCCAATAGAGTTGAACAAGAGTCAGTACAAGAATAATAGCAGGAGACAAAAAGTCAAAAGTAATAGGTAAACTTAATACATGAGTGTGATCTACAGCCACTGAAGAGTTTTTGGACAGAGGAAGCTCAAGTTCTCTTGCAAAGGTAATGACTCTCATAGCTGGACAGAGAACAGAAGACCATCAGGCCTAGGCTGGGTAAAAATGGAGGACAAAGACATATGAGTGGGCACTAGGTGAGTGAAAGTGGTGGTCCACACTGCAGTGGAAGGGATGGAGGTTGTTGGATTCTTGATATGTACTAAAGAAAAGTCCAAGTGTCTTCGTAGGATGGCCAAACTATGAAGGAGGAGGAGGAGGGGGAGGGGAGGGGGAGGGGGAGGAGGAAAAAACTACTTCAAATCTTTTCAACTCTTACCAAAAAGAAGGTAGGTAGGGGAATAGGAAATACAAATTTTCAGTATATTCACATATCATGACATAAACATATTCTACATCCTTACATATTAAGAATATAATAAAGGAAATGTTTGTCTAAGAGTCCATGAATCAAACACATTACCTACTCAGAATGGAAAATTGGCAGAGTTCAGTGTCAGCGATTTGGTGTCAGCTACAGAAAACTTGCAAAGAACGAATCTGTTTGGCTTTGCTGTGCCAAAAACTTGACACTTCAGAGCTTCTTAATTCAGCAGTTTCGTCGGAGTTTATGATCTGAGTTTGGTGAGCAATCCCAGAGTTTTGTGAGCACAGCTGTGCTCTTGGCAGGCACCAGGGCCCTTGTTCTTAGTGGGTGCCCCTCCTACAATGATAGGCTTTCCCTCAGCTACCGAAGGTCTGCACAGCCCTGCTACTTCGTCTCTGGTTGGCATGAACTCCCCAGCAAGACTGGCAGCATGCCAGTGTGCACCTAGACAGTCAGCATCACTAAGTTCTCCAGTTTCTCTGTTTTATATCTCTCCTTACTTGTTCCTTCACCAGTTTGGCATGGAGAACTGATGGTCTTCTCACTCTTGTATAATTCTTTTATAGTCTTCCTTTATAATCTTCTATTAGCAATTATATGCATTCATTTGTATCACCATTTTGCTTGGAAGTATAAAATGCATGTGTGTGTGTGTGCATGCGTGTGCATGTGCACACATGCATGGCTCAATTATGACATTCAATGGAAATTCCAAGACATACTAAAAATGTAAATTAAGTTACTATCAAATAATATGTTACTTTATTTTTTCATGGCTTTGAGATATATTTTTGTGACTATGACATGCAAACAAATTTTAATCAGAACTGTAGTACATCTTATTAGAGAGTTTTATCAGGTGTCTGACACCTCTAAATCTCTGAATTGGCACTTGCTTTCTTTCTTACTAGAAAGTTAGATGCTACTTGACTCTCAGTAAGTATAGCTTATTCTGAAAAATGAAGGTCTTGCCTACAGGAATGTAGATGAAAGAAAGAAAAATATTGACTTACTGGGCCTTGCTGTGGGAATCACTGATTACCATAGAGAAAGATGACGGCATAGGATTAAGTTTCATTAGACTTTTGTTGTGGACTAGGTTAAGGAAGATGACCATCTTAATTTCCCATTTCTAAGACATCCAGGCACCCATTAGTCTATTCCAAACATAACATGGAATGCTTGTAAGGTAGCATGCACTGTTGTATGCTCAGAGGAACCAACAATGATCAAAAAATAAGGATTTGCCCCATGGAATTTATCATCCATTTAGGAAAGGGAGAATAGATAAGTGCACAACATGCTATGTGACCCCAGCTTACCTATTTTAAAAGTTGCCTTGTAAACAGAGATCGAGAGAGTCAGGATTTAAGTCACGCTATTAATTGAAAAAAGGTTCTTGCAGGCAGAAGGACTCCAAGAGGAGAGTTTGCTGGCCTGGTGGAGCCGGAGCAGCAAGGGCTGAGCATGTGTCAGGCCTGAGGTGAGTCGCTGTGGCTTGACATCATCTGCTAGTGGTACTGTCTCTTGCCTCAGCAGGCCACTTCAGAGTACAGGCAGAGAGGACAGCCACCTCAAGGCTCATGTGACTGTCATATTTGTATCTAGATTTAAGTGATGTAGCTTGTAGTCTCAATATGTCATCAGAAGAAAGTATACTGAAATATAAACCAGATCAACAGAGAAATATATATATTATATATGCAATATATATATATATATTATATATATGCTATATATATATATTGCATTTGTTTTTATGTAATCTTGCATTTCAATATTTTACAGTGGAAAAGGAGAGCTTTTACAGATAGGTAAAAGTTAGTGAAAGTTACTAATTTTACACAGATCAAAAAGATTTTCCAGGTCCCCGGGGGTTTTACCTAATTTAATATTGAAAATCCTGGAGTTTTATTCCATGAGACTGAGACCCTCCAGGTCATCAGTCCGTCTGTGTTTCACTTGGGCTCCTCTGTTAATCTCTCCGTTAGCTTGACTTCATCATAGGTAATGGAGGTAAAGACACTACTGCTCTAAGGAGCTGCGGAGAAATCTTTGCTGTCTCCCCGTTTAGCACATTCTCGATCTCCCTCCCGGGAAACCCAAGGGCCGCCTCTGCAGAGCGCATGACACTGCGAACTCTGGGGGGCGCTCTCCTCCGCGGCCTCCTGCTGCATCACATAAGCTGCCACAGTGGACTCTGTTCCTCATAAGGCCTTCCTCATAGCTGAGGAACTTTCCTAATGGTGATCTTTGCAAAGCATTGATGGCAGTGATGGCTTCTACTGTATAAATTTTTTTCCATTTCTAGGGCCACAGTAAAGTAGGACTGAAGCATACAGATGCCACTGTTGAGATTGTTGCATGGTACAAATCAGAATTCAAGGCAGCTTTAGCCATATGGAGACTGGGGGCATCCGATTTAATTTGTGATAACCATCAGAGACACAAAAGTGACAGAATTTTGACTTTTCCACTGCTCATGGGCCCAGAAATAATTCTGGAATTGTTAGTAACTAAAGATATTTAGAACTAGCATGTTTACACTGTTGAAACACACATCAAGGCATAGTCCTTTTCCTCTGCCTTACTTTCTGGGAAAAAAATCTCATGTAATCTGACAGCCTGCATATCTCGGAGTCCTCTTGCCATCTTGCTTATCTGCTGTATGATAGGGAAGAAGATGAAGTGGTGAAAGATCAGATGTACCATGTGTGTTTATGTGCACACTCATGAGAAAGAAGAAAGAATAAAATCCAGTATTGCAGTGGGTTATTGAGGTTAATGCTAGAAAGTTCACAGCAAAGAAGAAAATGAGACAAACAGTTAGGGTGGGTCAGTCGGACTCAGTGTCACTGAGAACACCTGTGAGGTCCCGTATACATGAGATCACTTCCTCAGTGCCAGGTGCCTGGGGAGGTGCGAAATGGACTCTTTGAGTTCTTCCTGACTTGTATCTCTTAAAAGTAACATTTTAGCTGGGCATGCTGGCTCACGCCTGTAGTCACAGAGCTCAGGAGGCAGAGGCAGGAGGATTGCTGAATTTGAGGCTTGCCTGGGCTACATAGTGAGCTCAGGGCCAGCCTGAACTACAAAGAAAGACCCTGTGTAAAATGAATGAATGAATGAATGAATGAATGAATGAATGAATGAATGAAAGTAGAGTTTTAGAGGGCGGAGCTTGAGATGAAGTGAATATGCAGTCTATATTTTAATTTATGTATTGAGTACCTGCTATATGCTGGAAAACATACATGGTTAGGATTCCTTATAAGATTCCCATTTGTTAGAGGAGATGAGCTCATTTCAAATAAATATGTCGCCTACTGTAATGGAAATAAGCACAAGATACCAAATAAGCTTTCATAGGATAGCTGCTTTTATTCCAAACTGAGGTTGATTCTTGTAGGAGTTAAGTTTGGATACATAGCTATATTGTGTGTGTGTATGTGTGTGTGTGTGTGTGTGTGTGTGTATCACACTCACACATATAATGGCTGCTAGTTTCATGTGAATTATTTATCCTAACTCTCAACGTTCAAATCCAGAAACATTTTAAGGTATACAGGGTGCAGACACTCCACACAAATGACTGGCTTTACCGAAAGTCTATTTTCCTCTTAATTCATATTTATGTTTTGGATACTTTTATTATTTCTAGCACTCTGGCAGTTACTGATGTTCACTGCAAAGATAAAAAGTGCTCATAAAGCTTATTCCTAGGTTATAATTTGTATGCTGCAGAAGAAACCTTTGCACCTGCTCTGGAAACGTGCACACGTCTGGTGCAGAGCATGCCAGCTGTTCTGTCTCCACTGGCTGCGGGCAGTCCAGCGCCGAGAGGGAGGCCGCCCTTCCCTGGCAGATGACACTGGTGGGGAAATCTCAGGTCGACAGAATGCAATTACCCAAATTGAAATTAGGCCAGGGGCATATCTGGACAGCCTTCCCATCTGCTGGGGAAAAAGATCACCAGATATTTGCTGAGGGCAAATGGTCAGTATCTTAGCTTCCGGAGTCATTTCAAAGGAAGACACTTAAAAGAACAGTAAAGAAAAACTGGACCTGGTATTAAAAAATACCATATCCTTTCACTGGAAAATAAATAACATTAAGACCTTGAGAGGCTCAGACCTTTCCTGCTCTAGGGGAAAAGAATGTTTATGGATAGTGAGGTTAAATATTTCTACATCAGCTACTTTTAGCAAGGGCATGGCATAATGGACAATTGGTTGTACTAGAAATGGCAAAAAGAGATTTCCCAAACCAAGCATACTGAATCCGATACATTTATCCCTGGTCACAATGGATAGATCCTTCCATTATAAGCTTATGGAACAACACCAGGCCATTTTTCTAGGAATCCTGACAAAAGTATTATTTCTTTCGGCAGAAAATAAACTAATTTTTAGTGTTTGTGATGAAAAAAATAAGCGGAAGTTAGACGGGACATGAAGTTACCAAGTTGCAACTGTGTGTGAGACCCTTAGTTCTCCAGGTCCACCCCAGGGCAGGGATCGCCAGCCTGTTTTACCTGCGTCCTTGTCCTGGCAGAGTGACTTTTGGTGATAGAACAGAAAAATGTTGGAGTCTCTGCACCCTTATGAACTCGCACATTGGCATAATTTTTCTACACTCTTGTCGGAGAGAGCTGAAAAAAATATAACATTTCACAGCAGCCAGTGGTTTGGAGAATCCATCCTACGGAGCAGACTGACTTCCCTCTGTTCTTTTTAATAATGTGCCTTGGGCCAGAGGGTTAGCTCAGTGGTTCCGGTGCCTGCCTCGCAAGCACAAGGTCCTGAGTTCGATCCCTGGTAACCATATACAATGCTGGGCGTGGAGACTCATGCCCACCAGCCATCAATGCCACATACCACAGTGCCGGGCGTCGTGGCTCACGCCTGTAATCCCAACACTTGGGAGGCAGAAGCAGGAGGACTGCTAAGTTCCAGGCTTGCCTGGGCTCCATAGTGAGCTCAGAGCCAGCCTGAACTACAAAGCGAGACCCTGTCTCAATAATAATAATAATAATAATAATAATGTGCCTTCCTTTGGGGGCTGAGAACTCTGTGTTTCAGTCATGTGACAGGGACCCCAGGGAGGAACCTCCGGGCCAGATACCACCTTCCACAGCCCTGACATCTCGGAGGAGTGGTGTCTCTGGTTCCGCAGAGGCCTCTGAAAGCCGCCAGCCATGCTTCCCATCAGCAGCTGTTTGATAGCACGTAGCTAATCCCGCAAAGTTCTCTTGGCTCCTTCTCACTGGTGGAGAGAGGACAGAAAAGACAGGAGCTAGTAAGAATCTTACTCAGCATTAACAGGAAAAAAAAATTCTCACAGTGGCTCACATTGAGCTCTGCTCGCAAAGAGGCCATGTGCCTGGACTACAAAGCTCCTGGAAGTCGCAGTGGGGCGAGGAATGTCGCTGGGGAGAGGACGCTGACTGGGAAGGAGAAGGCAGCTGTCCACTGGGCAAGGTCGGAAGCCCAGCGGGCCACCCACAGGCCGAGTGTCTGACTGCCCCTCGCCCAGTTGTCACCATTTACTGGGCCCCTCCCAGAAGGGCTGGAGTCTCGAGCCCAGTGGTTTCTCCACCACACGGTGCCAGACCTCCCCAGAAAAGCTCCCCAGCTCAGCTTCTTGGAAGCAACAGCCTGCCCATCCCTAGCAGAGCCTGGTACCTCCTGGGCGACATCAACATTTCATCACACTTGAGCTCTGACCCGAGCTCTACCACTCTGTCACTCATCCGCCTGAACAGGTTTCCTACCCTCTTGGTTTTTGCTTCTTGACAATTTATGAGCACCACAATCCCCCTCTCACAGAGGAAGACAGAAAACTTGTTAGTGAATGTTAATCCTAAACTCTACGAATGCGAAAACCTAGGCCTTTTTGTGGAGAGGGCTACCTTATACTAATTGCCTCTTAGTTTTACTAGCCCTACCTAACGAGTGACATGCCACACCTTTTATGTGACAGCTAGTTTTCTGAAAGGGCTATTCCTTGTGGGAGTAAGGATTGAAAGAGGCACTATGTTTTATTTCCTACTAAATAATTCTCCTCAAGATGGGTAAACTTTCAGTAGTTACGTTGCTAAAGACAGAGATTCTACACTATGAGAACAAATCTCCAAGTGACAATTATTTGTCTGTGTTCATAGCATTTACGAGTCTCAGTAAACAGTCAGTACATTTATGTTCCCCCCATTACCTTGAGTCATAAACTTCCTTAAAGAAAGAGGAATAATTATGCTTCCCGACTGCATAATGAGCATAAACATCCAGACTACAGACAGCCCAGGTGGGAGGGAGGGCCGGGAGTGGAGGGATGAGCTGTTTTCCAGGCACCAGCCATGCCAGGCTGACCCTGTGGCCCTGAATGCCCTAGTGCACCACTGGAATGCCATCTGCCAAAGACAAAAATCCTAACGGCGTGGGGGTGTTGTTTGTTCATTGGCTTTTGATGTCAGGTTCTCCCAGCACACAACTTGGGTTGTAGAGGCTCAGCCTCGCGCCACCTACGTGAACCTTAGCATAGCTCCCAGGGGTCATTGTGAACCTTAGGGCAGTAAAGAGCAGTCTCTTCCTGGCTGAACAGCCACTGCCTCACAGTAATGTGGAATGTGAGAGTTGTCGAGTGACCTTCCGGGACTCAGACAACCTCTGTTTTACACGTGAGCTGCCCGAGTATCCAGGTGGAGAACGATCTCGACAGGGTCAGTTACTGAGAACCAAGGTGCCTATCTGGTCCTGACTTCCAGGTTGACACTCTTCAATGTCTCGCTAGGGGTCAGCAAGGTAGTACAATTTATGGTAAGGAATAGACAAAGAAATTTAAGTTGGGAAAACAAGAAGAGAAAATTGGAAAGTATTACATTTTTTCGGTGAGGCACATTTATTTGTCTTTGTACTCTAATCAGAAAACAAGTCACTGCAACATTTTTCACCACTAGAAATGTGTAAATGGAAATGAAGGAAAACTCAGAAAAATGTGTATTTTTTAAATTAAATTTTTCAAACTGTGTGTGCTGAAAGACAGGGTTTTTGTTTTGTTCTAATTGACCTCGCAGATATTTCATTAAATGTTAAAAAAAATAGAAAAAATGAAATGCAAAAAGCAGCCTTCTGAAATAGAAGTTCAAACAGACAGGACACACAATTCTGATGAAGTTTCTGAGCCACCCTGCACCGGCTGGCTCTGCTTTAGTTTGCTGGTCAGCACCTGTGTCGAGACCACACCTTAAGGGCAATATTGTGCTTGACTTCTTTCTCTCTTCTGTTTTTTACCTTCTGTTCTTTCTAAATGGAACTTTTCTGATTTAAAGGATAGAGATCCAGTCATGTATTCTGAACAGCACTGTATTGTGTTGCCTAACAATTTAAGAAAAAAATTAAGTTTTCTTTCATACTCACAGCAAAGACATCAGTTTAAAACTAAACAAAAAAAAAAGTTCCTGGAATACTGTATGGGTTTAATATCACAGATACATTACAGCTTATGACTCATATGGGAGAAATAATTTGGGCACAGTTTTGGTTTACCCAAAGTGAATGTAAAGATAATTGAAAATACTAACCTGTTTTCCAATGTTGTTAGACTTATTTTCTACCAAATGATCCTCTGTGTTGTCTGAAAAGCCTGTCATAAGTCATTTCAGTGTGTCAGGAGCACAGTGGTCGAATTTAGGAAATGTAAAGAGAACACCCAGCTATGTTTGAATCTCGCACAAGAAGTGAATAATTTTTAAATAAATGGCTCATATATTTCCTGGGACATACTGAATATAATATTTAAGATATACTTATATTAAAATGTATTTACTCCATTTTGTTTGTCATTTAACCTTTGAGTTTCTCACACAAGAAAAACAATATGATATTTAAACTTGAGTGTCTCATGTATGTCACTTAAGATTATGAAAGGTGTATCCATGTACCAGAAATGGAGGACAGATACTGAGAAGTAGGAAGAACATTTCCCAATGGGAAGGGGCAGGGAAAAGGGGAAAAAAGAGAAGATGGAAGGAAAAATGGAGACAAAGCTTTTGTGAATGGGGAGATGAAGATAGCTGAAGGGAAGGGAGGGGAGGGGTGTGGGCAAGAGGAAGAATTAAAATATCCCGTGCACATTATGTACAGCTACAAATTTTCTCTGATGAATATGATTGTTATATTTAGCAAATATGTACTGATAAAACTGTATTCACTGTTTTCTACACTTGATCTTAGCCAAAAGGCTGAGAAGCAATTCATTCACTGTTTTCTAAAATTCAGATTTACTTAGGTAAATTTATATGTGTTTTATCTACTAATTCTTCTCAGTAGTCTTTTGGCCAGGATTTCTGTCAAATGGCTGTTTAGCGGAAAGAATCCACTGGGGCAAATTAAATTTTGCCATATTGACCCAACTTGCTTAGTTCCTGGCAACTGGAAAAGGCGAGGTCAATAAAGTGATCCTATTCCTTAAAAAATAATGTTTCCCATGTGCCAGAGCAGCTACTCATTCCCCCTGCCAGGAGGGTTCCCTTCGGGGGCTTCCCAGCGTGCTCCCCACCAAAGGCTGTGCCAGGCCGAGAACTGCAGGCCCCAGGGTTCTGTGTAAGGGCATGCGCAGGGCACCACTGTGCTAGACTGAAAAATTCCTTCCTCCTCCAAGGCATCATGGATGGCAATATATTCACATTTTAAAAAATTAAAGACAGCAAAGTATAAGGCAAACATCCAAAGGCAGAATTAGATGCTATTAAAAAGTCAAAAATCTTGGATATTATGCAGGTTTATTTTATTCGTTGCAAAGATTCATCTTTTGCCATTGGTAAAGTTATTCTCTGAAGATATTTGTCTTTAGGTTTTTGAATGATAGTTTGCCATTACCTTGATATAAATAAACAATTTTTGAATTGTTTTTGTCAAATTGATGGCTGATATAGATCAAGAGGGAATGATTAGGTAGTTAAAGTACAAGTGTAATTTATTTTTATGTTGTTATGTTTGGGCTATGTGTGTGTGCATGTGTGGTGTGCCAGGTAGCAGATAGAGGAGTACTCTGCCATGGAGCTACGTCCCCAGGCATTATTATTATTTTTCTTTTGAGATACAGTCTTTGTAAGTTCTCCAGGTATGACTGGAACTTGAGATCTTCCCACCTCTGCCTCTTGAGTCCTGGGATTATATGTGTGGATTATCATACCTGGTTTTTCTCAGCTTTCAAAGTTTCTTCTCAGGCAAGAGTGGTGATGCACACCTGTATTCTCAGTACTCTGGGAGACTAAGGCACAAGGGTCATGAGTTCAGTTCCAACTTGGCTAATTTAGATGCTTAGCAAGACCTTGTCTCAAAATAAAAAATAAAAAAGGACTGCAATATAAAAAATAAAAAAGAACTTAGTGCAAATGCCTGGGTTCAGTCCTCTAACACACAGATAAACATACACCAAGAGAAAGGGGGGAAGAGATATAGAGACAGAGGTAGAGACAGAGGGAGAGGGAGAGGGAGAGAGAGGGAGAGAGAGAGGGAGAGAG